>MQRK01241276.1:6715-17481 GCA_001938485.1 Girardia tigrina | reverse complement strand
ATATATATATGGTGTCTATTCACTTTGCCGAAAATCATTTTGCCGAAATCATTTGACCGAAAATCACTTTGCCGAAAATCATTTTGCCGAAATTCATTTTTCCGAAAATTCACTTTGCCGAAATTCATTTTACCGAAATTCATTTTGCCGAAAATCATTTTGCCGAAAATCAGTTTGCTGAAATTCATTTTGCCGAATTTTTGTCGCAAAGTGATAGTGAAGCATATATATATATATATATCAAATAAGAGGTGTTATTTTGAATAACCCGCTATTTCGGTAGATGTCACTTTTGAAGCTGTCATTTTTAGGCATTTGAGAAGTAGAAATGGAACGATACACGCTTCAACAACGCATTCAAATTATTAAAATTCACTATAAAAATATCATACCAAAAATTTTTTTGGTTTTTAGCTTTTATAATTTGTCATATGTTTGCGGTTCTGTATCTATTTCCCCCACTTCCCACATTTTTTTGACTGAATTATCAAAGCCTACCAGGCGAAAACCCGGTTTCTATTTGCATTTAGATGTGGCAAATTTCAAAGCCTACTACTGAGGAAAACATGAGAACGACACTTTAATTACTTTTTGTGGTCAAACTAAAGGCGGTAGATGAGCAGTGACAGTGAAAAAGTGTATTGTCATCTAGAATACATCAGTCCTGAAAGTTTCATGTCGCTACGTGAACGGGAAGTGGGTGAATTTTCGATCGAAAGATTTGGTGCATCCAGACAGGCAAACAAATGAAACGTAATAAAAGCTTGTAATGATGAAAATTTTACAGAGACAGTTTGTAAAACTCGAACATTTTTTGGTCGTCGTGAAACATCTTGTCGAACCACAATACAGAATTTGGTGAAAAAATTCGAGCTGTTGGGACAAGTTAGTGATATGAAGAATAAAACCCTTGCACGTCGCTCAAGAACAGCTGAGGTTATTGCTGCTGTATCTAAGTGTTGAAGAAAACCCAGGTTTGTCCATTCCTCGTCGTTCTTTGGAATTAGGCATACCACGAACATCCTTACACCGTATTTTGCATAAAGATATGAGTCTTAAGACTTATAAACGCAAAAACTCCAGCCGACCGATCATCAACAACGTCGTGTCTTTACTGATTGGGTCCTTGAAATGCATAAAAATGATTTGGAATTCCATCAAAAAATCATCGACGTGTGACTATTTGGTGCGGTCTATGGTCCGGCGGGGTCATTGAACCTTACGTTTTTGAAAATGAGGCTGGAGCAACAGTTACTGTAAATGGATTGCGTTTTCCAGAGATGATTACTATTTTTTTATGTCCGGAATTGGATGGTATTAATCTGGACCACGTTTACTTTCAACAAGACAGCGCTACGTTCCACACAAGCAACGAAATCATTGATCCGGAAAAGTTTCCGATTCGTGTTATTAATCGAAGAGATGATCATAATTGGCCACCGAGATCTTGTGATTGGACACCTTGCGACTTCTTCCTTTTGGGCCACGTGAAAGAGAAGGTCTACGCCAACAGCCAAGCGTCCATTCAAACTCTCAAAGATGGAATTCGTGAGGCTATCGAAGACATAGGGCAGTCACTTTGCAATTTGGTTATGGAAAATTTCATGGAGAGAATATGGTCTTATAGGCGAGGTCATAGTGGTTATTTGGTTGATGTTATTTACCATTACTAACGGCGTACCTTCCTCTTTATAATATAATAAATATCGGATCATTTATCTTATAAATTTTTTTTCTGGATTTTTCTTTGAATATCAAAATAACACCTCTTATTGGAAAACCATGCATAAAAAAATTCAAAGAAGAAATATAATTTTATTTTTTTTATAACTTTTTATCCAATTTGGACTTTGTAATAGTAAAATGCATTAGTGGTACAGGAAAATGTTTGTACGAAGGCTGTGATTTGTTTTTATAATTATGTATACGAATTATATCGAATTTCGGGGGTAACACGTCGATATGCGGCGACAATTGGTCGGGATTAATAAAATNAAATTTGTTTGGTTGGGGTTTATTGTTGGAAAATGAATACAATTACATTAAATTAATTTATTCCGACCATCTCCAGAATGCATTGGATACCTCTGTGGAATGCTTCAACTGCATTATTGGTTCTCGGAAACAGTTTTTCCCTTTATTTATTTCCCGACAAAAATTCCTAATAAAATACATTTTATTTAATTTCAAAATTCGAAAGCCAATTAAATTATTTAAAAATAATTTCCTGTACCCAAAAAATGAAAGTATGTTTAGTAATAAATCTTCAACATCGTTAGGGTTGTGTTCGGATCTCATTTACCAATATACATGTAATGAGTGTAATGCTACATACATTGGAGAGACTTCGCGTCATCTCNGTAAGAGAATCCAGGAACACAGTCGTAAGGAAAGTGGAAGTAATATTGCTGGATATAATAAACATTGTAAAGGGATATAAACATCCATAACTTTAAAATTCTGTGCACTCAATTTAAGAATTATTGGGAGAGAGAGACTCGTGTGAAGCGTCATATATAACATCTTTGGATCCTAAAATTAACGTTCAAAATGCTCTATCGACAACTTCATTGAGGGTTTTTAAATGATTTATTGATGACGTATTGAGTGCATAATCATTAACTGAACTATATGAGTATATTTTTTATAATCAATTGTTCTGAAGATGACGGTTATTCCGCCGAAATTGATAAACAATTTTAATTGGCTTTCGAATTTTGATTTCAATGAATTGCCATTTTTTCAAATTTATTTAAAGTAATTAGTTTTCCAATAACAAATCCCCGAAAAAACAAATTGAATTTTATTAATTAATCCAGACCAATTGACATGTACCGATTCCGGGACTGAGAATTAAACTGATAATCTCTTTCCTTTCTTTATTCAAAGTAGTCTTCTCCTCATTCAATATCACATTTTACTGACACTGAATTGAGTGATTCAAATGCCTTTTCGATATCAATTTGAGGTATCGCCTCTAAGATGCGTATCGGAACTCTTTGTATAGTCTCAAAGTCAAGAAAAACATATTCTTTCAACTTCGATTTAGGCACAGTGCAAAGTTACATGGTGCTAAATCCGGTGAATTATGTGAATGACTCAACACAGATTTTATCAAAAAATTGTCGGCCAATCAACGATGTGCCACTCTCAATGCATTATCGTGTAACGGACACGAGTCGTCAGGACTTATACAAATTTGCTGTGTCAACCGTTGTAGAAAGTAGCAGCAACTATTTGACAATTTCGGACGAACTGAAATCGAAACAAGAATGAACGTTGCCCTGATTTTTGATGGATTTATTTGGCTTTGTTTTGAGGTCATGATTTTGACTTCGGATCATGCGGGATTTTGACACTGTTTTCAGAAAACACCATGTCTCATCAGAGTGACATCTGACTTCAGGAAGGTTTGACTGCTATTTTCTGTTTGTACGATCTCTGGAATGTTACGTTTTCTTTTTCACTCGTAGTTAGGGTGAGTATATCACACCAAATATATGCCCCTCCCAGATATCGTTTGTGCGACTGAAAATTCTCTGACAGTGATAAACAGTCACTCCGATAAACATTTTTCATATTTTGAACGTTTGAGAATGATGTTTGAGTACACATTGAGACCATCGAAAGAATGTCGGCGTGCACATTACAGGCAAGTGAAACAAGAGCTTTGAATCACTCTAATGAGTCGCTGTGAATCGTGTATTGAGTCAAGAGGAAAATACTTAGAATAAAGAAAAAGAAGATTTCAATTTTGTTTTATTTCTTAACTGTTATCATTCATGCATAGTATTTTTATTGAGTAAAAAAAATCCGACTCGTTGCAATATAAAATAGATTTAAAATTACTGGTGCTTATTGGTTACTTTTCACTGATCAAAACTTTTTTTATTATGATATGTTGATTTTAAGAATCTTCCATCAGTGGTATTTTTCCTTCTAAATTCATTCTTCAAATCATCGACCAAATTATATGCAAACATCATTAAAATATTTATTGTTTCATATTCTCAATTATAAAACCCTACAGTAGACTCCGTATAACGGCAGTTTATACAACGCAATCATTATTATTTTTTCTAATATCTTATTTTATAGGATCCATTTTTAAGTGTTTATCCTACATGAGTTTGTGTCAAATGACCAAATGCAAAAAGACTGAATTCCCGAAAATTAATTAATACAAAATTTATTCTTTTAAAATATAATAAATTTAAAATAAGTTGTTATGAGGAACATTTTAAACTAGAAAAAGGCCCGCCATCTATGACGGATGAGCTGAATTTTCGTCTGAAAGTTTCTGCTTTAATTTTTAAATGGTAATTATTACTCCCTCTGTCCGAAAATAAAGTCTCATTTCTAAATATTAGGTGTTTTTTTTATTTAAATGGTATGAATGTATCAAGTTTTCATGATAAACATAATTTATCCGTTTTAAACATGACTAGTTAACCAAAAATATCAAAATAATGTGTAAAAATTCTATGTGTAGAATTCTACGAAAAATATAATGTTTCCAAGAACAAAAGGCAAGTGAACAAATATATTTAAATAACTACGATTAACAATAATAATTTTTAATTATTTATTTTTTTTATTCAATTTTAATATTTGTAGTCATTACGTAACATATAGGTTTCAGTTTAATTGTTAATTTAATTAGCAAAAATTTCATCCTCAATTGAAAATGAAAATTAAAGAAAACACAGAAACAAATTTTTAGAGAAAAGAGTTAAATAAATATAAAATACCTTATCTAAAAAAAGAAAAATTACGAAGAGAATCAAAATTACCAATATCTCTAAAATGTTCTGAGAAAGCAATGAAAATTTATAGAAGTAGTAATTTGTAACTTTTTAATATCTAAATAATGTACCTGGCCCTATGTATGTAAAAATTGTAGTTTTTAATAAAATAAACAACACACACCACACGAAAAATTACGTAATTTTTCTTTTTAAATTGAGATTTTTTATTTTAAAATGAGTTTTTTCAATTAAAATTCAGATTTTAAATGCCTTAAAATTATAAAAATAAAGAAAATGAAACATTCTCAATTTTAAATGAAAAACATGTCATTTTAAAATTAAAAATCTCAATTTAAAAGAAAAAAATCTCAATGTAAAATGAAAAATTTCATTATAAAATAACAAATTTCAATTTAAAAGGAAAAAAATTCATTTTAAAATAAATTTCGGTCTTTTGGAAATTCGGTCATTTGACCGGATCACATTCTACATCGATCCCGTTATATAAGTTGTTCCTCGGGTAAAGTGATTTCATACAACACCTCGAATTTTAATCGCATTATACGGGAGTGTATTGTACATCGATATTTTTTTACTAAATAATTTACGATTTGTAAACTAAAAAATAAATCGCATCTTTTTTTAGCCCCCTCTTGTCATTAATTCAAACAATCGAAATCCTAATGAAAATGGCCCCATAACGGCCAGCCAACGCAAAGCTGCGGTAGAGAATGCAGTGTTAGCTATTGTCTCTGCATACAGTGCTAAGATGCGCGAGAGTGTTCTGCAAAGTTCTCTTCCGGCTAGTTGGCTAGCTTATTCTCTTCAGCATGCTCGATCTTAATGATTTATCTTAATTTAATGAATTAATTTTGGGCAAAATAATTGAATTAACAAGGAATTTGTTTAAATATGTGAATTTGTTAATATTAATAAATTTTTTGGTGTTAAATTATGACTTCGGAATTTGATAATAATGAAAGTGGCATAAACGCTACTTACATATACGATTGTAGGAAGCCTGGATTTTTGTTTAATTGCCACCAGAGAAAAGTATCTTCAAAATCTTCACTTTCTCAAACAAATCAAGTAGTACACGTTCTGTGATATATTTCCTCAATGGAATTTGATACCCGGGTACAAATTCCACAAAAACAGTATTCTCCACAGTTTGAATGGGCCTCAAATCTATGGTAAGTATTCGATCAATAGCATTGTGGATTGTGATAGCTTATTGTTTATTTTCCTGGAGGCCAGCAAGCTCTTTCGAATGTTGAAAGCTAAGATATGCTATAATTGAAGAGATGCCAAATTTCTTTTCTTTGTATTCTGATTGTCCACAAGCAATATAGGCCTGACACACTTTACAGATTGTTAAATGTGTCTCGGTAGGATAGATATCAATAAATTGCACGCTGTATAGGCCTTTCTCTTTGGTGAATTCATAGTAATTACTGTGTAAGTGCATTTGAAAAAGCATCATTTGTGAGATCTTAGTTTAACATAACTTGTTCATCATAAACGAATTATTTGTGAGTTTATAATTCTTGTAAACATTAATAAAAAACAGGCATCAAAACCGGTAGCATTTTGCCGGACCCGAAACCGGTACCGGAGTTGAAAAAATGGCCGGATAGTCGGTTTTCCGGAACCGGGGTCGAAAGCCAGTACAGCCCAAAATCTAACAAACAAAAATTAATTATCAATTGCATTCTGCAGTCCTAATTCAAAATCTTGAATTATTTTCTCGGGTATTATTTTTAAATTATTATATATGAAAATCCTATATGAGAGTGAAGATTATTACTAATTAACATATAAAAACCTGGAATTGTTGTTCCAAAGACAAAAGGATGTATTACAAGTAACTGATAATAATCAGAAGACGTTTTGAAAGTTGCATCCGTCACCCAAACTTTTGATTTCTCAATAATTCTTTTTTTTAAAATGTGAAGTAAATATTACAATTCTATCCCTTTTTTCAAAGTTAGAGTCGAATAGCAAAAAATAATTTCCGTGACGATCCTTTCTTAATATTTCAGGAATGTCATTAAATTTAACAATATTTGTACCATTAGTCTTGTTTCTTTCTCTTGTAATAATTTTTTCATAGATTCTGGTTTCATTACATCATCTAAGGTTTCATCAGACGTCTTTGCAGACTCATCTACTATTATTGTACAAGACTTCTCTTTCGTATTCGTAGCTTTTAGTTTTAGGTTACATTTTGATTTTAGTAATTGTATTTCTCTTTCTTGCGAATTGTCAGAATGATTATTAAATTCAGAAATTTTCTCACCTTTTACATCTCTCCTTATCTTCCAATTTCAGGTCAAAGTTAAGCAACCTTTGACAATTATATGTCCACCTCGTTGTTTTGAAATTTTTCGAAGTTAATGAAACCAATTTTTTTTTATTTTTTAACAAATAACAAGGCTTGGTTTAACAATAAAATTTATTGGTGTTATGACTTTGTTTAATAACAAATTTTATTGCTGTAATGAAGTTATTGAAATGCTACAAAACTTAATTAAAGTGTCGGCGAGTTGTTCAGCACTCTTTAATGATTTGTTTCCATGCAGTAAAAATATACGTTGTCTGAAAACTTGTACCCAGATTTATCGTTTCTACTCGGAAGATAAGTAGTCTGAAATGTTTAGTGATTATCGCTTAACTGGTAACCAGTGACAACCATAAATAATTGACAAAATGAAATTGTTGTGTTTTGCCACTCATAAATTTCATTTTCTGTTTAATAGTGAGTGTTATAAACAGGTAGATGTTGTGATTAAGGGTTCTCCATTAGCTCCAACGCTGACTTCAACATTTTTGTCAAGTATTGACTAACGAATCGATTAGCACTTTTTTCTACGGTTGCTATTAATACGGTTACCGTTACCATAGTTACAACCACCTTGAATTACTGTTGTCGTTGCTAAGGTAATCGGTCCCTTACTAAGGTAGCTAAAATGGTTGCTATGGTGACTAAGATCTTGGTTATTGTTTTTTCCTTGTCTAAGGTTATCGGAACCGTTGCTATGGTTACGAGGGACCCCTCACCGGGGGGCTGAGGGAGAAGCCCCTTTTTTCATCTACTCTTAAAGGAAAACTTTCAAGAAATAATATTCCGAAATCAATTATGGTAATATTATTTTTTAATTGTAAAAATTTTATTTTCTTAAATTTGTATATATATACAAAATGGATTGGAGAATCTTGGGGTAGGATTCACTTCCAATATCCTTCTGACTTTAAAATTATACCTTGAAAATAACAATCCTCATCGATATTCTGGTTTTCGTAAATTTTCCCGTACTTGAAATGTAAACTAAAAGCAAATTTTAAATGATAAATTTAACGTCTGTTGAATTTAATTAAAATTAGTGAGACCATTTAAAAGTTATATTTTTGCAATTATTTTTTGAGACAAAATACTCTACAATATATTTTTAAAAATAATTTCCAACTTATTTATATTAATAATTTTATATAGTTAGGTGAGATTTCTTCGACTTGAGATCCACTCTTTAAGAGACGGTCACTTAAAAATGGCCTCCTTTTAGAGACTGAAAAGGAGAGAACTGAACTCTTTTATAAATAATATTTTTGTTTATTATAAATAAAAATAAAGTATTTCAATTTTGAAGTGAGTGTCAGACATAGTGGCATTCAGGGACGGAATTATTAACAGTAATTTCGGTTCTTGTTTATAATAAATATAATTTCTCGGTTATTAATAAGCTGCATTGGCTCATGTACTAAGTGTTTGTGTACATTACAAAATTTCGATCGGACAACTCGTGTGAGTGAAGGTGAGCATCATGTACCCTCTCATCGGGAAGGTTTGTAAAATGTATCCTCTAATCGAGACGTTAAGAGTCATTACATTATGAATTTTATGTTCCGGATTAAGAATTTAAAAATTTTATAATAATTTATATTTAAAAAATATAAGAATACACACATCACAGCGTACCAAACGCAATTGCCAAATGCATTGAAATAAATGGACGCCTAACTAACAATGTCAGTTATATAGGTTTAAAGACAGTCACTCATGTAGCCTCTATTAATCAAGACTATACTAATATATGTTTGTATGTCTTAAATCGTATAGTTTGTGTTCCTTTTTCAAAGTTCAAATGATCCAATCACAGAACCAGCTTTTGTTACAGAGTGTTTGATTGGACAATGAACAATGTTAACTATACGAGGGGTGTCCCAAAAGTTCACGGACTGAGAGAATATGGCGTGGTCACGTGTGTGCATGACTGTAACGCGCTATGTGTGTACGATGACATGAGACGGGAACCAACCAATTGTATTTGAGAATTGTATTAAGTGGGTGCAAAGATTCCAGACAGGGTGTCAATCATAGGAGGATGATGAACGCAGTGGGTGACCAACAACGTCCGGATGTCAAGAAAATGTGAAAGTTATCGAGGAAGTCATTCTTGGTGACAGATGTCTCACTATCCGTGAGATAGCAGCTATTACAGGCGTTTCTAAAAGTCAGGTGCCCCGCATCATGTCAGAGGAGCTGCATATGAGTAAACGGACTGCCAGATGGGTGCAGCGCCTCCTCAACAACGACCAGAAGGCGAATCGAAAGTCTGCTTGTCAAGAACTGCTACAATTGGTTCATGATCTCGGTGAGGCGTTCTGGTCACGGATTGTGACAGTGGACGAAACGAGGCTCCCGTTTTATATTCCTGAAATCAAGCAGTCACGTCAATGGTGCCGCCCAGATGACAGACCCCCTTTAAAGGCGAAGACCGTCCCTTCAGCCGAGAGGGTAATGGTTACAGTCTTTTGAGACTGTGCTGGGATAATTCTCATTGATTACCTGCCAAAGGGGATCACCATCAACAGCGCAAACTACACGAACTTGCTCGACAAAGATCTGCGCAAAGCGCTCAAGAACAAACGGTGGAGAAAGTTGTCATCCATCCCATTATTACTACAGGAAAACGCACGTCCCCATATAGCGAAGTTGACTGTCAGTACAGTGCAACGATTGGGCTGGACACTTTTGCCTCACCCCCAATATTCACTGGACCTCGCTCTGAGTGATTATCATCTTTTCTCGGTATTGAAGAAACCCCTTCGAGGACATCATTTCGCGAATTAGGATGAAATGAAAACAGCAGTCAGTGCGTGGATTGCGGACACACCGCGTATTTTCTTCGATAACGGTATTAGGAAGATGGGACAAGATTACAGACATGGGAAAAGTGTGTGAAACTGAATGGTGATTATATTGAAAAGTTCGATAGCGATTCTGATGAGGACTGATCAATTTTGTAAACTGGAATAAACTTTTTAAATTTGTTGTTACTTAGCAGTCCGCGAACTCCTGGGACGACCCTCGTATCAAAAAAATTTTCTTACACTTTTATAATGAACAATACAAATACAAATTGTTCGGTTCTCGATGAAAGAAAGTGTCGAAAATCACAAGTAAAAATGATCGAACAGTCGCTACTACAACTAAAGAGCAATAATCGATAAAGTGAATAGGGAGAACACAACACGCATGAATAATATTTATTATTGTTATTGAGTACACACGAATTCCCCGGGAATAATGACAAGATCGATCGATCAGTCTCAGTGCATTCAATCGATAAATAAAGCCGACACAAATAATTATAATAATCGATATTTATTGACAAAGATCACAAATAAAGTAGTTTAAAACAGATAGTTCTGTGGAGGATGCTGAAGTCTCTGTTCTGGGGATACTGGGTGCTGTGGAGAGTGTTGCGGCACGTCTGGAAAGAGTGGAAGACGCTCTTCTTGATGCGCGGTCGCAGTAGAGTCTGCCAGCAGGTCCGCGAGTTCCGACTCGAGTTGGACACTATCATCTGTCGCTTCATCTAACCCTAGGGCAGCCAGGCTCGCGCTAATCTCACTTTGATCGGCAAGCGCGTCTCCAACCTCGGCCATCACGTCTTGTACAGTGTCCACACTCATCGAGCGGCTCTTCAGCACCACCGTCGCACTCTCCAGTGCCCC
>MQRK01241275.1:8243-18376 GCA_001938485.1 Girardia tigrina | reverse complement strand
TTTCATCCAATAATTTATTGGATAAATTTAATTTATTTTCGGCAAGCTACCATATAGTGTACTTGCGTAGTGTAATTTGTGACCTGATGATGGGATTTTTATTATCTCGAAACGCGTCGACTTGTTTTTATCCCTATTATATAGATTTTACTTTGCAATGTATATATATTCATGTGTATATATTTATATAATAAGTAATTTATTATTAATATTACAGATGAGAGATCCTTATCTTTATTTATTTATATTTTTATTTATATCAGAATTAATTATATACTAATATAAGATTTCATTTAAAATTTATTTAATTAATTATTCGATCTACAAATTAATTATTATAACAGTTACAATTTCTCAGATCCATGTGGATTATTATGTCTTAGAAAAAGATCGAATTTTCTTATTTAACTTATCTATGATCAAACTCGTTTCATCAAATAATTCCTTGGAAAATAATTGTCAAACAATATCATTGAAGATCTTAATTCGACGATTTTGTAATCCATTTAATTATCACAAGACATTAACACTTTTATCAGTAAATTCTTAAACCATCTTCAAAAAGTTACTTATTATTTTATCAACCTTTCAATCGACCAATTTCTTGTTTTCGTAATCTTATATTTTTTTATTATTCATTCTTTGTTCTGGCTTATATCGGTTATTGTAATATAATTATTTAAATTAATTATTTTTTTTATTTATTAATTATTTAGTTAAAGTGAGCTTATTGATTGTGTGTTCAATTAGATCAGTCAGCTCATTTTATGATTAGATTTTATATGTTGCATGTGTATGTTTGTTTCTATTTGTTATTAGAATTCTCTTTGAAAATGAATGCTATTAAATTGCAAAGTTTAATAAAATTTTATTTTTTGACGGATAAGAACAATGAGATAGTTTGTCATAATGTGATATACGGTTTAAAAAGGCAACTGTCCTTCTAGATCAACAATAAATAAATGGATCTCAGAATTTTAGAATGGGGGAGCAATCTATGCGTAAGGAATTTCGAATTGTTTCTCGACACCATGCAAGAGATGAGTCTGGAAACGATCAAGATCCCTCCACACCTATGATATTATAATTCCCTAATAATGGTATTAATCCAAATATTAAACAGTAGCACAGACAAGGGGAAACCTTGACGGACTCCAACAGTAACTTTAATTGGAAAAGTTGACTCATTCTCACAGATAATGGTCGTAGTACACTCCTTATAAAATTCGCTAATTATACCGGCAAGACTAGGGCGGTACCCATTAAAAATAGTAAATCCTCGATATGACTAAGATATGACAGCAGCCATATCTATAAAGGCTATGATTAGAAAGGTTTCTTAATATACTTTCTATAATAATCAAGAATTACTCGGTGTAAAAAGATATTATCAGCACATCCATCAGAGGGGCCTAATCTTTTTTGAAGTGGGTGGAGCATATTGGTCTGATTAATCCAACCAGTTAGTTTCTTATATAGAAGAGTAGTTAATAGTTTATATTTTACATTTCTGCAGAGCGATCCCTCTCCATGAAGAAGGAAAATGATACTCTTCATGTTTCCTAGATTTTGGAATCATTAATGTAATATAATTCTTCCAAGCAGTAAGGGTGATAAAGCCTTCAAGTATCATTTTGAATAGTTGATGGAGAAGGATGCCTGTAGGATCACATTAGAGGATTTATTTGTATGAGATACCACTACTCCCAGGAGCAGACTTGTCTTTACCACTGAGGCAGTTGACAATATCTTCTTGAGTGGGGATATGAAATAAAAAGTGCGCCCCTCTTTTATAGTAATTAGGATCAAAAACATATGCTGGCGCGTGCGTTTGATTTTGATTATTATTATTAACAAATGTTGTGCTGTCCGAATGTGTCGGATATACATCGGTCTTGACAGAAGGAAGGATGTGTTTCATTATTGTAAAACTAAGTTTTAAGCCAGCCATTCTTCCCTTGTGTTCAGGCTTACCCATATGCGGCGTCCGTGGTTTCACATTACGAATATTATAACAGTTATCGATAATTTGTTTATAGAAAATTTCAATGTTTGTGGAGCCATACTGATTTAAGATTCTTTCAGCCAAGGCAATACAAACCACACGGAGCATGGTTAGGTTTGGCGTAACCATGGTATGGTTAGGCGTACGCGGGTTAGGTTTGACAGGGGCTTTTTGAGATTATTCATTTCTTATATTACCGCAATAAAAAGAACATGATCAGATATCGATGATGAAAGTTAAACCGTTGAAATATATTATCAAAAAATATATTTTTAAATGACGTTCATTTGTTTTTAATAAAAAATTGTCATAAGTTCATTAGAAAAAATGTTTTTGGAATTATATATAATTTTCAAAAATTAAATCTGAAAGGACTTTGTCTTAGTTGATAACTCTTAAATGCTTCTGAAGGTCCGTCCCTTATATATCATTAGAGGTTCTTCTGAAATCGTTGGATTTCGTTTAATGAGTGACATCGTTCGTGATGGAAGTATTTCGACTCTCCATTGCAAATTCATCAATCTTTCTAATTCTTCCGACAGAAATTTTACTAAGTAAATTTGTCAATTAATTTTACATTATTTTAACTTAAAAAAAATTTTAATAATTGCGAACTGATTTTTCTTTCAATCAAAATTTTACCCTCAAAATTATAATTTTCTCTTTAATCTCTGTCGAGATCAAATTTCTTCAATATCATTTTATTTTATAAAACATATTTTATAATATTCAAATAAACGTATATATTCATACTCATCCTTCTCATTGTGAAAATTAATGTTAATATTCTAAATATTCTTTCTTTTATTTTATCTCAGTAATGCTCGAAAAAATTATAAATAAATTTTAAATTATAAATAAATTTTAAATGACACATAATCAAAAAATATAAAATGATAATAATAAAAATAGTAAAAATAGTAAAAATAATATAAAAAACCAATAAAAAGATTAAAGGGTACAGAAAGCTAACACAACCCCCTTAAACGACTGGGCTTGAAATGAACGTCTGGTAAAATAAAGATATTTTCAAAATCAAATCATTCTAGAATAAATAATAATATTTTGTTTTTCATTATATTTTTTAATTTAAATGAAGACCTAAATATTAAAATTTAAATAGGAAGTAATTAAATATAAATTCGTTATGCTAATTTTCCTTTGTATGTGTCTTTTTAAGGAAAAATAGGTTTTTTATAAAATCTATTTAACTGTTAATAATTTCTCCAATAGTTTCCTTAATCAAATTATTAATTGGGGTTCACTTAGTTAATTAAAAGAACAATTGTTCGCTTCAGTGGCGAAATCGTCAATGAAGCTGCAAATCAGAAGGAAGTAATTAGAGGTAGCACAAAACGAACGAAAGTCATGTGGCAATGCAAATGAGCAGGCTCAAGCGATGTTGATAGTCAACCGATGGAACGTGAAAATTTAATTTCATTATTTTTGAGTAATTTCAACGTTTTTTAACAATTTTTTCTATTAATTTTAAAGGAAATTTGTTAGGGTTATTTTTGTGATTTAAATCTATTTGATTTTAAATGTTCAATTCTCTCTCGTTCTTTTCGATTTTATTATTTGCTTTGAAAATATTTGGCAAGTAAAAAAAATATTTTAAAAATATAATTAACAATTATATTTCTAGAAGCATGGGAAAGTTTAGGGGAATAGATTTGTGTTTCAAATTATATATTGAGGATTAACAAAAATTTCGGATTTTTTAGATATTATAATTTTTAAACTTTGGAAAAAGAGGAAAATATTATGTAAATTCAATTGAATATCTGATTAACAATTATTTACAATACAACATATTATAGTGTGAATCGAAATTCATATGAAGAACAGAAAGAATTAATAATTTACAAAATTTGATCCAATTCGATCCACTCGACTGTTTGTGTTCCCTCTTAAGATAACGATTTGTATCTCTCCAAATAAATCAAATTAAATTTTTTATGCAAGATTAGCTTTCGATTTCCTTATAAAAAAAGTTTCTCATTTGATATATCTCTCAAACTAGCATAGTATTATCTTTATTTTTAATTAAACTAATTTGTAAAACATCACAACCCTCAGAAAAAAATGTTTTTAATCTTTATACCATCCTTTCGCTTTCCTTCTCGGTATCATTTTGTGGATTCTGTTTAACATTTTTTTCATATTTGACTTCATAATATTCTGGAAGTGTTTTCTAAATTCTGCAAACAAACCCTTTGATCATTCCCTCCTTTTATATTTGTTAGAATTATCTTTTGATGGTTTTGTAAAGTTAAAAATAAAGAAAGACCAATTTGAGATATTACAAAGTGAAATTATTAAAATATAAGAATTTCTAAAATTTAAAACTGTGAAATATTTAAACATAATGTTTAAAAATTTTATAATATTTTTTTACAATTCACAAAGTTATCGATATTTAAAATTCAGATTTAATCACATAAAATAATCACATTTAAAGATATTTGAGAATTGAATGTAAAAATTAAAATTAATCACATATTAAAAAAATTATACTAACTGCAATTAAAAGATTTTAAGAATTATTGTGAAAAAAATTATGTGAGAAATAAATATCGAATTTAAAGTTTAAAAGTAAAATTAAAATTGTTGTGATCAGAGTAAGTTTAATATAAAATATTATTAAAATAACTGTTATAAGTTTAAAGTTTAATAAATTAAAAAAAGTATTTACTTCAAGTTTAAGAATTAGATCAAAATGGAAAAATCCAGGAAGTTGAAATAAATTAAAAACATTTAACAAAAATAGATGGGTAAAATTAACACAATAATGATATTTTGTAATTGTAATAAATTTGAGATATTGCGAATTATTAATAAAATAATATAAATTTAAACATAGTACAGTAATTATTTGTAATTAAATATATAGATATTAAAATTTATTGAAATATAATTCTGTAAAATTATTATAATTTAAAAAAATAATAAATTCAATTCGTAAAAATAACCATTTTAATAAATAACATATTAGTATTTATAATTCAGTATTTTTACGTATGATCAATCTGGTCGAAAAGAAAACCAAAGAACAGTTCCTCAACAAAAATTATTCGAATAATTTTTAATTGTAATATAAATAAAGTCTGCATTCTTATGACTTCAATTATTGATCACTGACCAAATTAAATAATTTGTGTTTAATTGACATTTTTTGAAAATTTATTTTACTGGAAAATTCTATTTAAAATTCTCAATACTATTGACTGAGCAAAATGAAAGGATAATAATAATCTTCAATTCTTCAATATTTTATGAGAGAAATGAATGAAAAACATGAAACGAAATGGTAAAAATATTAACAAAAACACATCAAAAAGTAACTGTAAAAAGAAATTAAAAGATTGTAATATCAAAAACTTTGTTCACAGATTTCCAACGGATACATTAAACTTTTAAGTAAAAATGTGTATTCCAAGTTTTATATTAACAAATAAAATAATAATAATAAAAATAAGAATGCTTTTTCAGTGAATCTATTAATTTGTTTGTGGAAGAAAAATTTTATTAAGGAGGTCAGATTAATCTCGAAGTTTGAAATGATTTCATACCGGCATATAAAGCAAACTTAGTGTACTCTGAGCAATTCAAACATTTAAAGATTCCTCTGCTTAAAGCTATAAAAACCTTTAAAATTTAAATACTTTATCTCGATCAATTAAAATTGTTGAAATATGTTCTCAAAAATCATCTGCTTCTTACAGTCTGTGTTCGAACATTGTTGATCAGTATAAATGCAATGGGTACAATGCCACCTACAATGAGAAGAATGTTGTCATCTATGTAAAAGAATCAAAGAATCCGCTTACCGAGGGAATAAGAGTAACATTGATGAGCTTAGGTTGACCTGCAAGTGTAAGTTAAGCAGAAATAATTTTAAAATTTTTTGTCACACGAAGAGACACTGTTAATAAGATCTCATGATCCATTAAACAATTTATAAACGATAGTTTTAACTAGTTTGATAAGAGTTTTCAATTTCTTTTTTTTCTTTATTGCATCTATAATCTTTCATATATAAGCGGTAAAAAGGTACATAATCATTGGTCTCATAAAATATATAAAATATTTGAAATGTATAATCTTAAAATTTATATTTTAATAGCCTTGTTTTGTTTAAAGTAAAGCCATTATTTTGTAAATTTACTTGAAATATATTGATTGTAAAATATTTGCTTAACTAATCGAATATTGAATTATCATTAATTTATCGATTTACAATGACAATGAAGACTGAAAATTTTTTTAATATTTTATGTAAAATACATTTCTCATGCTTGTATTAGTTACTGTTTATATTATTAATCTAACAACTCATAATAGTTTAACAATAAGAAAAAACAATGTATAATTTCTACAATATTAAACTTTAATCTTTTCTTGATTCATATTTGAGATGTCGATTGATGATTGCAGACTCGTCGCAGAGATTACATGGGGTACCAATGTTTTCGTGAATGTTCCATCAAGGTAACGAAAGACGAGAGAAAGGCTCATGTAATATCTTTCGACATTTGGTACCTGTAGTCCTCAAAATAATTAATTTTATTTATTTATGTAAATTCAGTATGCTTATTTCATTTATTCATTCCTTCATTCTTCTATTCATTGAAATGTCAATTGACATTTATCAATCTGAAAACTATTCTATTTTTGCTAAAATTTTATTCTTCAAATCAATTTAATTTAGGAAATTATTTTCGTAATTTTTTTTTATAATTGCCAAACTATACGACTCTATACGACTTAAATAGGCACTTTCTGAAGGCAATTTCCAGGAGTTAATATTTTTTCATCATCCAAGTTCTTATAAACTTAAATGCATGACAAGATTCTACATCATGTTTATAAGGGGTTAGTTTAAATTTAAGTTTCGCAAAAATAGTTTATTATTTTTTAATTTGAAAATTTAAAAGAAATAAATTAAAAAACTAAAATGTACAGTAAAAATATGATAAAAAATAAATACTTATTTAAAATATAGTTA
This sequence comes from Girardia tigrina, assembly GCA_001938485.1. NCBI lineage: Eukaryota > Metazoa > Platyhelminthes > Tricladida > Dugesiidae > Girardia > Girardia tigrina. The sequence continues at coordinate 11,363 of MQRK01241275.1, read as the reverse complement.
CAGTAATAACAATTGATATAATTTAATAAAATTTATGAAATAAGTTTGAATAAATTTTAAAATAAATAATTAACGGATAATAATTTAAGAAATAATTTTTTAATAAAAGGGTTTATTGTAAATTTAAATTAATTAGTTTTTATGATAAAAAGGTGACGAAAATATTAAACATTATTATTTATGAAAATATTATTGGGTAATAATGGCAAAAAATATTTTAATTAAAAATTTTAAGTATTGTTGTAATTTGTAACCCATCAATTAACATGCAGAATGGACAAAGTAAGGTTATTTCAATACTTAAAATTTTTAATTAAAATATTTTTGCCATTATTACCCAATAATATTTTCATAAATAATAATGTTTAATTTTTTCGTCGTTTAATATTTTTTGACGTAGATATTCATGACTTTCCGGGTTCCGTCTAGGAATTTGTGTTCGTGTTCGGTGGGGACAAGGTCGTGGCCAAATTTTCTGCGGAGAAATTTGGCAAGGTCATCTTTGACTTTGTAATGCTTTATGATTCCGAAGTCTAAAGAGTAATCACATCCGTTGATGATGTGCATATGGGTTTCCATGAATTTTCCACATTTGCAGCATTTGTTGGTCATTTCATGGCAAAAGAAATGGTTTCGGAAATTGCATGAGAGGAGACCAAGTCTAGCTCGGTGAATGAAGAAACATCCTTCAAAAGTGATCCATTGTAGAGCTCATTGTGCCTTCTATAAAGTGAAGACTCTCAAGTCCTTCGCTTTTCATACTACCCCAAACCATGACACTATAAAAATTTCAGAGTTCGGTTTAAACAGTCCGATAATAATGACTCAGTACTAAGTCTTACAACAGATTTTCCATTTTGGCCAATAGACAATTCAAAACCACATTCGTCCGAAAAATAACTTTATTCCAATTGTTTTGACTCCATTTACTATGATTATGGCCCCATTAAAGCCTCTTTTTCTTTGGAAAAGGTGACTGATACAGTTTGTTTTAGCCTATTAGAAAGTTACATAAAACTTATATTTTGTCAAGAAAATCTCACGTCGTAAAAATAATATTTTAATTCATGTATGCGGCGTAAACATTTACTAATTTACTGATAACTAAACATTTACCCTTACTGATTTTCCTTTAATGGCAAATATTTTCTGACATATTTTAGTATGCATCTTTTTTCCACTAACTATATTTAAACAAAAACGAAAATTTAATCGACACAAATATTTAAACAATAATAACTATATTTGGTTTTACTAATAATCAATATTGTATTTAAAATAATTCATTGCCTACATTTATATTATAATTTTTCCTAATTCTTTTTAATTAGAGAACAAATTTTCAAATACTAATAAAATTTTATTATTTAACTTTTTTATTGGATTTCTTCAAATTACTTTTTAATTGTATTTAGATTATCGTAAAATATCAAATTAGTTCATGTATAATATAAGTATATAAGCATTTATTATATATAATTTAAAATTTTTAATATAAATTATTTTACGTGTTCGAATACATATGAATTTTAGTATTACTTTATTTAGTGTTTATTTCTTTTTGACTTTAGATAGTGTTATAATAATTTTCGAAGTCCTAGTCGATCACCTAAATATAGTAAAAATGTTATATAAAATTAATAATTTTCGTTCTCATGAGACAATAAACTCATATGACAGAAAATATTGAAATTTTATTTGTTTTATTGAGTAAATAAACCCTAAACATAAGTAAAAACACTTATTTAGAATTTTATACCTTAATTGATTCCTGTTTGATATTAAATCTAAGAATTTAACAAATATCTATTTTATAAACTTACATAAATAGTTACATTTATTCCTCTTTTCAGGGCGTAACTTAGAGAAGAATACATGGAAAACATAACCGAACAATTTACGTTTGAACGCTTTTCATGTAATATTAAAGAGATTATTTTTTTCAGTAACCGGGTAGAACGATTTCCACGGACGCCCATGTCAAAGAACATTCCTCAAATCGTGTTTGACTTATTAATTAAAAATCAGTTTATCAAAATAATCTTTTAGAGAGAAAATAACATCCAAAAGTTGTGATTATTAAATATTTATAATTACATTTTATTATTCTATTATTTACTTAGATGTATGGGTTGCATTTGTCGGTTCTTTAAGGATAGGAGAAGCCAAAAATGTTTATTAACAATGATCATGTCCGTAGACACTCTTATTCCATAAATAATTCACTGTTTTAAATTAAAATATCTGAGAAATATTTAAATAATTAATAAACAAATATAATGTTATTCTAACACAGAAAAATATATTTTTGTTGTACTTTATTGAAAAGATAAAATTGAAGCTGAGACGTGTCAAATTTTTGTAAAAAATATTTTTTAATAAAATAAAAAAAGAAAACTGTAACGAAATGTCGATTTTCTATAGAAAATAAGTGGAATTTATTAAAATAAGATATATTTTATAATTGATAAAATTATTTTTATGATATATTTTGACCAATATTTCAATGATAAATCTTAATTTTGAATAGAAATTATTTTAAAATCTCATAAAATTAAAATTAAAATTGAGTTCCACAACAAAATGAAGAGGTAAACATATGAGGGCTTGGATTTCCGTACATTGTTTTACAAAGTATTTCGAGTTTTTTTGAAAGATTCTATCTATAAAGAAATGCAGAAATATATAAAATATAAAATGTAAAACTGGCGATCGGTCATAATGTTTTCGCTGCATTACATGTAGAAATGACTTCAGAAACTTATATTTATTTTCTAGTAAAAACCAAAAATCAGTTCAAATCAGTTTTTATAAGTAAGGTAATGGATTTTAATATGAGTCTAGTCCAATAATATATATATATATATAAGACATATATATAAGACATTTAAAAAATAATGGCAAGTTTCTATTAAAATCAATAACGCCATTCAAAAAATAAAATTTTATTTTTGCAAATATTTCGGTAGATTTTCCACCATCTTCAGTCTAAATTAACAACACTGCCGCTGTCTTATGTATATCAAATTGGTGATTATGCAAACATCTTACGTAATAACTAATTAAATATTTTCAACAATTTGGAAGAGATACTTCTTTGGACATTAATGGATGAAGCTA
>MQRK01241273.1:10970-21491 GCA_001938485.1 Girardia tigrina | reverse complement strand
ATATATATATATACAGAAGACTAAATCTTACTGAAGTAGAGAGAATTAATAAAAAAAATAGATCCCGCTGAAAATAGTGCGGAGCAATAGATAAAAGTAATCGATAATAAATAATATTAAAATATTATATTCATTATATATATAATATATATACATACATATATTTCACGCTGTAAAGTGTGGCGATAAACCTTTAACTTTCGAACAATCCGATTTGTCGCTAAAGGCTCTCGGAGTTTAATATAAAATCGGTCAGGGGCCAAGTAAAACACTATTCTTTCATTTGAGTTTGTAATTAATTGTAGATACATAAATATATTTTTATAAAATAAAATCAGACTTCTTTTTTTTACAGAAACTAAAAATACAAGTAACTCAACAAATATATTATATATATAAATGAATATTTGAAAGAAGTTAAATAAATTTCCACAAATAATTTATTGATAATGTTAAAAAATAAGAGAAACATTCTCATATTGATTTAACTTAAGTATAGTGCTGAGATTTCTTGAACTATATATTACATAGCCTAGTATAATTTTGTTTAACTGTTATAATAATATATTTATATTGACGACATAACGAAAATTCAATTTAAAGTTTCATTATATTAGTTATTTAAATAAAATTGCAATTAACACTTGAAATTTTTTTTTAAAAAATGGATGATTTATTGCAAGCTTTACTAAATTTTAAACACAATAATTTTGATATTTGTATTACTTATTGTGATAAAATTTTGAAAAAAAATGAATTTGATCAAGTTAGGTATAATAATACTTTTATAAAATTTACAGGTATGTATATTTGAATACCAGGCGGCATGGAGCCTCAAAATGCAAGCATCAACTGCTAAAATCTATTTAGATGATCTAGAGAACGAAGAAAGTGGAATCGCTGAAGTTACTTTGGATGATAGCATTATTTCTACCGTATCTAAACCAGGGACTTCTTTACAAATTGCAGTTAATTCCTCTGATAATCTTAGTCTTGCAATAAGGTTATTATTTTTAGTTAGTATTGATTAGTATTATTATTAATTATTAGGAATTTTTCATAACTAATATCACTAAATGTGTTGGGGTTTTCTTCCCTTATTTCTTCCCTTATTTTCTTCCCAGACAATTATCTAATGACTTATAATAAGATATATAATATTAGGTTGAGGAATAAGTTCCCACCGTTTTTTGAATTGTTAATTAATTTTTAATCAATTTAATATTTAAATCAAATTTTTTGATGTAATGTTATATGTTATTTGAAAGCTATTGTTTTGCTCTAAAAAATGGTGTATTTTGTTTTCTTATTCAGATTAATTTTTGTCGATTTTTAGACCATTGAAATGGAGTGTCAAGTCGACAAAAATGAGTATTTCCGACGCCATCTATTGTTTGAGTATAATCGAGGCGCCAAAGCCGCAGACGCTATCCGAGAGCTTTGTGCTGTATACGGAGAAGGTGTTAAAAATAAAATTTTAATTTTTCAAAAAACGCCGGGAACTTATTCCTCAACTAAATATATATAATGAGCAGCGGAACTTATTTTGTTTAGGGACATTATGAGAAAATACACCAAGATTTCATACCAAACGTTATATTTGTGTAATTGTTTAAAGGTGTGTGAGTGTCAATGCGTCGACGTTTTGCAAAAGAAGTTTACTATCTCTTAATAAAAATCAATGTTTTACTCATCGGGAACTAACAAACTACGAGCATCACATAAAGAAAAAGTCATTTTTAAGAGCAGGTTGGATGTCGAACTCCGATGACTATTGAAACAAATATGTGGCACAGTCCAGAACTCTTCCAAAGAATACTTTTAAGCAGATAAGGGTCTTGGAGGACTTGGACTTGTCAGTGGGAGACGAATGTGCAATGCAATCGATAGTGCAATCATTTCTAGATCTCATTTGTTCGGGCTCGACAGTTCAGGACTTAACACTAATTAATTTTGCAAAATTCTAGATAAGTACAACAAAACAGATATAGACTAGACACTCTCTGATTGCTTAGAGTAGTTAAATCAAGAAGATAGAGAGAACGAATACAAATCGTGGTGGACAAAGATTCGCAACTCAGTTAAATATCTCGATTCTATTGGGTTGCAAACAATGCAATCCATTTCTAGATCTCACTTGTTCGACTCGATAGTTCAGGTTATTAAATTCCTCACAGAAATGTTTACCTGAAAAGGATCAGTCATCCATGATTCAATTTTCATTGCAATTATGTCATAAAAGCGAGTTTCCATATCTTTCTTTAATTCCAGTAAATGATTAACATAGCGTTTAACATCTTCGTTTATTAAAGAAGCAAGCTCAAGAAAATTGTAGAATTCCTTTGTAAGAATGTTCTGACGGAATAAATCAAGCTTCTTGGTGAATGTAACAATGATTCGTTTGCAATCAATAAGTGTTATCATTTTGCCTTGACGTTGCAAGTTCATTTCATTAAACTTTTGATATAGCGCAGTCAAGTAAAACACATCATTCTTATCTTATACAGTGCGTTTCATTCAACAACACCAGAATATGAAATTCTACCAAATAGTTGAAGATCTTTTAACAATTACATTTGATCCACCCGATCCCTGAGTTGCCCCGAGAACCGGACGGAGGTAGCAGGTGTGCACGACAGGATCTCGTCGTCAGTGTGCTGGGCCCATTGTATATTTTGTTTATTCGAGGAGTTGATCATATTTATACGATTTCTAATCAAATAATTTCAAAATATTATACTCAAAAAGTTCAAATCGATTATTATAATATACTGATTAAATCGCCGTTTCAAAAATAAAAATAATGCAATTTACTCACAAATATCAGAAATCAATACAAAAATGAAACATTCTTATTTGATCTAATTAATCGAGACAATCGTTTCTAAATCGAAATTCGGCTTTTCATCGTTCAAAAAATTTAAGATATAAAATTTAATTTTAAATTTCTGCTCGAAAAAATATACAATTTAACCGTTTTCACAATAAATAAATTTTAAAAATAATTCGAGACATAACATTTGTTTCAAATGGTGATAAAAAATAATCACGTAAGAGAATTCGAGAAATATACAAATTGGTTAAAAAAATAATCATGAAAAATAGTGACAGAAAAAAGTGTCAGCTAATAATACTCGTTCTGATCGGCAACCAATCAGAACGACTATTTCATTAATTCGGCAACCAATTAAAATATTTGACACACGCATACCAAACACGAAATTCGACCTCGATTAACTCATTGAGTCATTATTCGATTATTCAATTGTCTTTGTGTTTATTTAAAATGAACACCATTTAATAGATTTTATTTTTATGTTTAATTTAATATTTCTTTTTAAATTAATTTTATTTAAATGCTTCATTATTATATATCATATATATATATATATATATATATATATATATATATATATCCAAACATCCATTACTGGGTTAGTGTTATTGTTTGACGCGGAAGAAATGGTCTTCAATTGATAAATATATTTTTCAGTTTTATTAGATTCTACTGGTAAAAGAGCCTAAAATTATTAAATGCTATATATATATATATATATACGCATATACTCATATATAAGCAAGCAAAAGGTGATAAATGTTTCCAGAGATTGGCATTCAGATTGAAATAACTGTTTCATTTTACTCCTCGAGATGAGAGAGAAATGGAGAAACGGAATATAATTGTTATAATAACGATAACAACATCATAATATAAATAATAATAACAATTTGAATTCCGAACAACATTTATTATAAGAATTTAAGTTACACATACTCACACAAGCATATGCACACACATACACACACACGTGCAAACATCAAAACACACAAAAATTTATTTGCATTTAATAATTTTAGGCTCTTTTACCAGTAGAATCTAATAAAACTGAAAAATATGATTTACAATTGAAGACCATTTATTCCGCGTCAAACAATAACACTGACCCAGTAATGGATGTTTGGATATTCCTGCTATAAAGAAACGAAAATCGCAAGATGTTTAAATTTTTTTCTTGATTAAATTCGTCATTTTGCAGAGTTTTTAAGAATGACATAGAGAATGATATTGGCAAGATTATATCCTCTTGACTGACCAAATAAATATTAGTAAGTCAACAGGGCTATAATCTATAGACATAAGAAATATGGTCATGTAAGGATCGGAAAGCATGGTGGTCATAAGAAGCAATAAATATCTCCCGAGGTCGGTAAGAAAATCCTGGACTTCGTCGACTAAAATTCCACCTGTTTTTTGAGAGAAATTTGATCATTTTTGCTGCAATTAGAAAATCTGACAATATCCAGAAGCACACTATCTCCAGATATTTGGAAAGTCAATTATTGACATTCAAAAAAGCGAAAAGCTATATCGAAAATCGAAACTCAGATCAAGTTAAACAATGCCGATATAAATACGCACTCAGATTTATAGAAGGCTAGAAAACGCATGAGTGTATATTCATAGATGAAGTGGGCTTCAATATTGGGACCCAGAGAATGCATAACAGATCAAAAAAGGAGTTCCGGCCAATGTAATCGTTCCAAAAAACCGCGGCAGAAATATTTCAATGATAATGGCCATTTGAAAATTTGGCCCAATAAATATTAGAGTGGTCCGCAGTAACGTCAACCATGACATGTACCAAGACTTCATTAAGGAGCTGTCATCAGAGCTCCCAGATGAAAATTATCGTTTGATACACGATAATGCATCAATTCATTAAGATACCATCTATATTTATAGGGTTTACGATTTACCATCCTATTATCTTTTCCTGAACCCAAGTGAAACCGATTTGTCAAACCGAAACACCAGAAGTTATATATCGAGGAATAGGAAACTGGTAAATTTAACGCATGCAGAAAGGATAAGACCTGTGCAGACAGCAATCAAAGAAGCACTTCGAAAAGATGATTATGCAGATTTGTCAAAATATTTTCGGCATTGTCGGAAATTCTTGGCAAAATGTGTGCTGAAAATTGACATCTTCGGAGCTTGACTGATAATTGCTGATATTCCAAATATTAATTGTTGTGTTTCAAAATAAAAATTTCGGTTTATTTATGACTTATCTAAAATTCATTTAAATAATAAATAAATAAATAATACATTAATAACCGGAAAAATTAACATTAACAAAGACAGTACATGACTTCACACTATTTAATATCACGTGCTGTTGTTATGTCTACAATATGAGTTAGCATTTACTTTATTTTGTGACTTAACAAAAGAGATTAAAGCAAACTGTGTAGGTATAATTTGTTAACAGACAAACAAACTGCTTCACTATAATGAATTACTTACATATGACTCTAATCTGTCTCTATTTTTTGTCACAGGTAACTATTGAAATGAAATAATATGTAATTATATAAAAGTAATTTTCGATTTAAATTCATTTTGGCTACTTTAAATGTTTTCAGATTAAATTTTCTTTTCTATTTTTGATAAATTTAATTTTTAGACCGATGTCACGTTCAGGAAGGCCAGTATCAGGTTTTCTACGTTCCAATGATAATAACACCATCGGTAATAGTCTTGAAAAATCAATAAAAACTCCAAGAACTGCTCGTACTGCACGTCCAATTTCAGCTGCTTCTGGTCGTTTTGTTCGATTAGGAACTGTAATTTATTAAATATTTAAATTATATTTTAACTATTTATTTGTATCCAGGCTTCAATGATTTCTAATCAAAATGGATCATTTATTCTCTTGTCGCGACTGAATTTGCAAAAGTATGCTAACAGACCAACACTAGCCAAACCTTTATTTGAATATATATTTTATCACGAAAATGATGTGAAACGAGCATTAGAATTGGCAGCTCTGTGCACTGAAGGTAATAATTTTCAAGACTGGTGGTGGAAAGTTCAATTAGGAAAATGTTATTTCAGGTATTTTACTTTTAAAATATCGTATTTGAATTTGCTATTTATAAAAAAAGATTGGCCCTATTTCGTGAGGCTGAGCAACAGTTTCGTTCGGCATTAGACCATCAACCAGTATTGGAAGCATACTTATGGCTTGCAAAAATATATCAAAGATTAGATCAACCTTTGTCTACATTGGAGATTTTGGATGTCGGTTTGACTAAGTTTCCTGCTGATGTATCTCTTTTAATCGCTAAAACAAGAATTCACGAAGTTCGTATTTTATTAAATATTCACGGGAAATTAATTAAATAGGGTGTAATTAAGTACATCTGATATTGTTCGGCTCAAGTTTAAGTCATTTATTTAGTACTATTGTAATTGTTGATTGTTGCGGCTGCGACACTCCGATGCTGTTGACCGATTCCCGGGTCGCCGGGGAATATTTATTAGGGAATATCATACCCAAAAGGATATTAAATGTTTCAAGATTTCACCGCGAATGATCTATTATTGTCGCTAGTATTACTGTTATTAGTATTATTCAATGAAAATTTATTAATAATAAATTTTTATATTTATTATTAAAAAAGCTCTATCCAATCATCGAAATTTGATTTGAAACTATTGTTGAGATTGTGATGATACGATGATGGTGTTGATTTGATAGAACTTTCCCAACTCTGGCTCGAATTTACGGTTTTAAATGAACCATCATGTAGAAATAAATCCGATTTACCATTTGAATCGTTATTACGTGGTGCGCTCAATTAGAAGTGAGCATAACATAAAAAAATAATAATCCGATTCCAATGAAATTTATTTTTCATAACAAGTAAGTTATAAAGGTATCATTTCTCTAAGAAATCTCCATTCAAACCAACACATTTTTTTCCAGCGCACAATAAGGTCCAGAACGGCTTCTTCGAAGAATTTCGGTGGCTGTTGAGCCAAGAAATTTGAGACTGCATCCATCAAGTCTTCTTTCGTAGCAAAATGTTGACCCCTGAGAGCTCGCTTGAGGTGGTTGAAGAGATGATAATCGGAAGGCGCCAGATCCGGGCTGTATGGAGGGTGTGAGAGCAGGGTGAGGCCACAATCCTCAATTGATGTCATTGACAGCCCACTTGTGTGGATTGGTACTTTGTCGTGCAAATAATATAACTCACAAACTCTGCTCTTCCTTCTCAGCTTTCTGGCCTGTAGCACGAGCCAGCTTCCGCAAAATCAGCAAGGATCATTCCCTTTGCATCCCAAAAAGTGGTGAGCATGAGAGCTTTTTTGTGAGATGTTGATGATCGCATCTTCTTCGAACACCCTTCCCCTGACAGCTTCCACTCTTGAAACTCACGTCTTGATTCTGGGACATAAAGGGCAAGTGGTGTTTCATCCATTGTCATAATATTCTATAAGAAGCGGTCTCCAATACGTTCATAGAGGTTTAAGTTTTCCTGGCAGCACATCAATCGCCGATCCTTCATGTCTGCTGTTAAAAACCGTGGCACGAAGCGTGAACACAATTTTCTAATTCCAGTTTCCGCAAGCAGTGATTTTATGGTACTTGTGCTGACATTTAATCGCATTGTCAGTTCTCTGGTTGTGATTCGTCGCTCACACTGCACGATTTTCTTGAGTTTTTTCGCTATTACTTCGCCAATTTCACGTGGCCTACCTGACTTCTTCATCAAAAACAGACGTTCGATTATCTCGAAAATGGTTGAACCATCTTTTGGCAGTAGATATGGATGGACTCTCTTGCCATATACAGAACTAAGCTCCACGAATATTTCTTCCCGTCTTTTCCCTTTCATTAACAAGAAACGAATAACGCTACGATATTGAACGTTTTTCAATGACATTTTCGAATTTATGCGCTCTCTAACCTAAACACAAATAATAGATTAAAACAAATATTACCTTAATAACTTGCTTGTTATGAAAAAAAATTCATTGGAATCAAAATATTATTTCTATGTTAGGCTCACTACTTATTGAGCGCACCACGTACAATTAATAATCGGTAGTTTATTCAAAATAACAAAATTCAAATAATTCAATTCTTTGGAATATAAAAAACAATCATCGTTTGAGGATAGATTTCGTTTGTCGATTAAATTATACCAAATATCTTGAAGATTGGAATCTGTGAAATTCGAATCCACCATCAAAAACTCAAAAGCACAATAAAAATTAGTTACAAAATTGAATTGTTATTTTTATAATTTGACAAAATACTAATAAATCACATTAATATTTAGTGCGTTTAAACAACTGCACTCATTTCTTTTATTAAATAATTAATTACAGGGTTATTCACTCATAAACACCTTCATTCATATTAAATAAATTAATTTGGTTTTCTTTACATTTATTTATATCACAATTTTGAATTGCCACTAGAACAATTCTCAGTAAAACTTGCGTAGCTCGTCATCGTTCTTGATTGATAATCTTTAATAATATTCTTTAACGTCTTATTATTCTTTCTTTATTTAAATTAAATGTTCTTTTTTTAAATAAAATTATTTTATTATTACCACGTTTTTCTTAGCTTGGTTTCTTGTCTGTCTGTCTGGAACAAATCTTGCGATTGATTTTTCGACCACTTTCAGTCATCCAATTGAGCTGAATTATTTTATATATGGTTGCTTCCGATGACAATACAATATTTTAAAACATTTACTTTACGGATGTACGGAAAAAATTAATAAATTGAACAAATATTGTGAAAATCAAGGGATAATTAAGTGTAGAAGTATTAAAATTAGGTTTAAAAATTATTTTGAAACAAAACTTGCTTTTATTAAAATAAAACTTTGTTATTTTGGTTTTATTATCATTTCTGTCATTCGAAATCAATCGAAAGATTTGAATTCCTAAATGATAACTAAAAATAGTGAAATAATAATAGTTAAAAAAAACGTGGGGCATAGAAATGATCGATTGTTACTAAAAAGCAGTAAAGAGGAAATAGCAGTTACTATTAGCAGTGCTTCAGAAATCCGCCCCACGTTTTTGGTTAGGTATAAAATTTCGCACATGAAAAAAATTATTTTCCTCTTTTTAGTGAATTGGTAATGCTTGAAAAACGTGGTTGTTTTTATAAAATTTTTTTTTATTAATAATTTTAAAATAAAATTAATATGAAGATAAAATTATTACTAAAGTTACAAAATTAGAACTTTAAAAATAAAATCTGAAAATATTGAAAAATTTGTTCGAATAATTGTTTATTAAAAAACCAATAACTAAAATTTATCAATTTAGAACGATGTCGAATGACGAGAGTTTTGCTGAGAGTTGTCCAAAAGACAATTCTGATTGTAATGAAAATAAAAGTTTGAAAACCCATGTTGGTGTTCTTAATATGGCGACACACGACCACGTGATTCCGAACATCAGAGGTCCGGAGATTTTTGATGGATCAGAAACAAAAGTTGAGGCATTCATAACGACCTTTAACAGGTATGCGAAGATAATGGGATTTTCAGAGAAGAGGAAAATCTTATTAGCAACACCATATATGACTCCGGATGCCATAATAAAATATGAAGCAGCGGCAGGTGAAACATATGAAGAGAAACTAAGATCTGCATTTTCAAAGGAAAAATCTATCCTGGATCTAATGAAGGAACTGGTAGAAATGAGAATTGGATCTAGCGACCCAACAATAATATTTAGAAAGGCTGATGNAATCATTGAAAAGTTAATTGAGAAAAAGTTGGGTAAAAAGGAACTATCAAATTTAGTTTACGCTAATCTGATAGATGACGAGAACTTACAGAAAGAAATAGCTGTTAGAGGTGTCAAGAAATGTGAAGAGATTGAAGATATTCAAACGAGAATGTTCGAATTTGATAAAAAGAAAAGAAATGCTCCTGTAGCGGTATATAACACAAAAAGAGAAAACGAATGGAGAACAGTGGAAAATAAAAAAAGAACACCAAGACAACAGAACGAGCAATTCATAAACCAAGAAACAAGAAAAAATTTTAAAGTTTGAAAAATTACCTGTTGGGCATGTTAGAAGAGAGTGCCCAAACGTGAAGTGTAGTCATTGTAATAGAAAAAGGCATTTAAGAACACAGTGTTATGAAAACCCTAATAGGTTTAGGGAGCGTTATCAATGGAAAAGGGATAATGGAAATAATCGATGGAACTACAGGCAAAATTACTCGAATCAATGGTATAGAGAACGGCCAATTTACACGAATAGGAAATACCCAGTAGTAAAACTGGACGATCTAGATGAAGAATTGTACATAAGAGAAGGACGAAGGCTCTAGAAAAGGGGACTATTCTGAAGGAACGTATAGAAGAGAAGATGGCAAAAGACTGGAATATCCCGGAGGTATGGAAATTCAGAAATGATCAGGGAAACGAGGACGCACGATCACAGGGAGAAGTGATCAGTGTGCTACAATAGGAACTCAATTTAGATGTATGATTGATTGTATGTATGAATGTGTTTGTGATTGTATGTTTGATGATGTGTTTAAAAATATTCCTCTGGAGATGTGTATATTACAGTGTTCCGCAACAGATGTGCCGCGGCACACTAGTGTGCCGTGAGAAATTTCAAGTGTGCCGCGAAGAATTCGTGGAATATTTGTAATTGCAGGAATTTTAAAATTTTTCAGTGATAC
>MQRK01241270.1:17257-30820 GCA_001938485.1 Girardia tigrina | reverse complement strand
ATAATTGAAAACTGAGGGTACACTAAAATTGTCTTTTCTGACCCAGAAAAGTTATTTTGTCCTTTTGAGTGCATTATGAAAAGTGCTTAGTATTTTTTTTAAAATTCTGTTATTTAAGAATTATGAAATAATTTCATTTTTATCAAATGATTTATTCGAAAAATGCTATTTTTTTCTTTTTGAGTCCCTTATTATGTGTTAGTTTAATACATGTTGTTGATTGACTTGCTGATCGGATTTTATCTCGTCCTATTTTCTCTCCTGTATGTTTATTTAAATTAAATTTTATTTTAAAAAATTGTTTTAAATTTAAAAATTTTAGATTTTTTTTAAACTTCTTTAATAAAAATAAATAAATAAATAATTTCTATTTTGTGAAATATTTGTTTTTTTTGTTTACTTTTAAAACTTTAAGGAAAGCGACTCATCGACAACTGGTACAATGAGAACAATCGATATAATTACGGGGGAAAAGTTGAAGACATTAAAGATTTTGGTAAGTTCGTTGAGAAACGAGATATTTTTTACTTTATTTTAAAATGTATAATTTTTATAGTAAATTTTTTTTGATTGGAACTTAATTTAAATAAATTATCTTTCAGTAAAATAAAAATCCAACAAAAATTGTCATTTAATCTAATATTTTTTTAGATTACCAAGTTTATGTTAAAGTTTAAGTGAGAGTAAGAATTCTGGTCGAGGCTTTAATATTTTAATATTATAATTTTAGTAATATATTAATACTTGATATAAGAAGGGTGAGTAGTATGTTTCCGGAGAGGAACAATAAAATTTGACCAGGTGACCTTTGAGTACACTGTTAAGTAATGACAATTAACTAAACCGTATTTTAGTATCACAGCATAATAAAATAAAATCAGTAGGAGGATATTTTTATCATAAATAAGCTGCTAAACAGATGACATTGGAGAGTTATAATTTTTTATGATTACAAACGTGGCATAAGCCAGCATTAAATTATTTCTTCAGCTCTTTTACGTTCAAATGAGTTTGAGTAAATTGTAGAAGGACAAGGACTTCAAGGAGCTGGTTGAAGGGTGCCCTGATAAGACGTGGCCTTTCTGCAGGAACAAGTGATTTGAGAGGGTACAACTTCGCACAGTCAGAGAAAAGTATTTGATATTAAAACTGATCTTTACTTTATATTTGTCATTATTACAGTTAAAAATTAAAATAAAAAACTTTAAAACTATTTTTTCGAAAGATTGATTGGGGTCCTATTTTCGATTTTTAAAATATTTATAGTGTTATGAACATCTCGACAAGAACTGAAGCTTCTTTGGAAACCTTTTGAAGCTACGCTATTCTCATAAAACATGTTAAAAATTATTGTTTTTTAATTATTTCCTATTCTTTAGGTTCACTAAAACTTAATAATTATAAATATTTCATTGAAAGAATGTTCACAATATGTTCGTATGTTTCCTGGCAGGTGTTAAAAGGTGAAACTAAAAAATTAGATTTGTTGCACTAACTAGAATTATGCTTATGAATTATGTGTACATATTTACTGATATATATTACAAATTAATAAATAAATCAATAGAAATGATTTGTATATAAATATGAATTTTATTAGGAAAATAGAGACATTTAAGGGAAATGAATCAAGTAGAAAAATTTGAGGATTTTTGGTATCTTTGGTGTTGAAATGATTGGTTACAACAAACCTTAATCAATCCAAAGACTCGACAACAGCAATTCTCAATCTTAATCTCAATCTCAATTCATCGAATCCCACCCTCATTCGTAGACATCGGCCTTCGTCAACAACAACACTAACAATATTACCTTTAAACCCAACAATCGATTCCTATTTGAAGAATCTCTCTCGAGATTGATCAATAATTCCAATTGCATAAAGAATTATTCGACAGTCGCCGCCGCGTTTTCTACCAATTTTGTGGACGATCAGTACAATTATCTCGTCAATAACTACCCTAACAACAACTCAAATTATCGGGATTTTATATTGATTTACTTTTATTTTGTTAGTATATAATATTTTTATTTAATTTTTTTTGTCAGTGAGCAAAAGTGCCTGGTTGGTACATAAATACATTCGCACCATGTTTCGAGCCGTAACCGTCCTCAACATGTGCCCTTGTTTCACAGGGGTTCTTTTCTTGTGGCCTCCCCCGGAACCTTCACTTGGGTGATCGTTTCCGCCAAGCTCGACACTTCTACTCACCACCTTATGAACTAATCATGGAAGGATAATTCTTCCTCCAATGATGGGTTGTTTTCATCCTCAGACGAGTCTCCAACCCGCGTCTTAAATGGGAAGGTAACATGTCCTTCATCTTCAGATGATTCGTCATTCTGGACTTATATGTTTTCTTCATCCCCATGTTGTACTCGAGTTCTAAAGTTGTATGACTGTAGGAAGGCATCCATGACGACTGGATCAAAATCCTTGGTGTCCTGAGGTTCTACATGCTCATAATCCCTTTCCTCCATCATGAACATCGATTACTGAGGTTCTTCTATGTTCTTTATCACTATGTTTCTTATGCTCTGAGCACCACATCTTCTACGTTTCGAACTTCTTCCTTCTCATCCCGTGTCTCTTCTTTCTGTTGTTTTTGCATCGTTTCTTTCGGTACTTGTTTATCTTCAGTATCAATAACTTCTAGCTCTTCAATCTGCTATACTAGCTCTATCTTTTCATCTTCCTTTTCCTTAACATCTCCACACTCTATGACTTTAGAAGATTTCGACTGATGAATCACCGGTTCTGGTTCAACTTGCTCACTTTCGTCACTCATGTTCTTCTCAGAACCTCCTTCAATTTCTTTAACTAGATTAGGTCCCGTTGCAGAAGTCTCTATAATCTGAGTGTCTGTTGTTATTTTTGTTGTCTCGGAAACAATTATGTCCCGAGTCTCTGCTTTCTTTATGTATACTCCACCTGAAATCGTTTTGCGCCTCTTAATTGCATCGACCGAAAGAGAGATGCGAATTTTGCGCTCAGATTGTAAAAACCTGTCCTTCTGATTAGTATACTTTCAGGTGTTTGCATCTTTGGCTCCACACTACTTGTTGTGTCACACTTTTTATCTTCTGCCTTTTCTTTTCTGTTCTTCTCGATTGATTCTCTCTCTCTCTCTTAAAGAACTCTGGTCTGGCATCTACTGTAAATTCGTGAATACATTGGCAAATTTCTTAATTATTAACAAGTATTTCCATTAGTAAGCGTAAATGATGACAGAGTTCATCGAAAACAATTGCAGAAATATTCTCTGCAGAGTTCTCTTCTCCACTTTGCAGAAATCTATTATAAGCTCTTGCAATGAATCCCTTCTTTCCGTCAATCAATCTCTTCTTTTTCTCATCTTCCATGAAATTCTTACTGTGATTGTTTTTTGGCTCCGGTAGTCTCTGGCTGAAATCTAGGGCATCTTTGGTAATCTCTGTGATTTTTTGTTGCATGTGCTACCTTAATACTGGATGGGGACGATTCACATACTTCTGCAGAATCCTGATTGCCAACGCTTCTACTTCTTGTTCGCTAACAAGGTGCCTAGACTTTGCTTCGTGACCAACAAATTTGCTCATATTTGAGCAATGAGCTTCTTCTTTCAGCAAGATTGACACTGTCTCGATCTTTTTGCGTTCTTTAACATGATTTGGGTCTCTATGCAATTTATTCAGGTCCCTCCTGATATTTGGTATCTGAAATTGCGTAATGTCCAATAACCTTTTCTCCTACTCTTCTTTCATTCCAACCCCCGTTGTTTTTTTGGGTACCTCATTATCAATATCCGATTTTCCTTTTAGCTCTGTTTTGTTGTTACTTTCAATTCTTAAAATTTGTCGGATACCTGTGAACTGGAACCCAAGTTTTGTCATCATTATCGTGTTAATTCTCTTCGTCCTTTTCATGGATTGATTAGTGATTTTCTTTGCTTCATTAAGTTTGCCAATCAATTTATTGTTGGCTCAAAAAAGATCATCTTTAGCCATTTCTTCAAGGATGTTGTGCAGCGATAGTATCATAGGGAAAGCAAACTCATGAGTCAGAGCACCGACCAAAGTGATCTCTCTTGGTAATTCACGAGATGTCTTAACCATGGTTTTTCCTGATGTACATGGTGCAGACACAGCCATGAATAGCTTGTTCATGATTCTTGAGAGACTTTCTAATGTCCCCATCACTAATTTCATTCTCTCTGGCTCCTGCTTCTTTTGGCATATGCATCTCTCCCTAAACAATTCTAGTATTTCTAGTCCAAGTTTATTGAGTTCCACTGTACTGTCAAAAAAGGCTTCATAAGAGTTTAAAGCAGGCTCAGATATTTGATGATCCATAGCTGCACTTTTTTATTTTTCATACTGTTCAAATTTCAAGCCATTATCCTTAAAAAAACTGATAGAACGTCTGCTGATTTGGATTAGTAAATTGATTTGTTTGATGTTGTTGTTAAGTGTTATCGTTTTGTTATGTTTGTTTAATATTTGTTTGTGCATGTTTTCGCGGTAGTCGTTCTGTATGTTGTCATGTGTGATCGTTTGTGTTTTGTTGTTGTGTATGTTATTGTTGTGAATGTTGGATTTTTTGTTCGATTTGTAGCTTGTTCAGTTGCGTGTGTTTATAAGTAAGTGATTTTACCATTTCAACATAACGCAGATCAGTCTGTGGACTGGATACATCATCCTCTAGTCCTGCAACAGTTAGAGTACTATTCTTTCCATCAATAGCTGCTGTACAGGTACATGAAAACATGCATCCATCTCTCCTCAATGATAATGAGATAAGCGTGTTTCTCTCACTCACTAGCCCCTCTGGTAACCTTACATGACCCAAAACAAAACCCAAGTCAGACGGCCGAACCGGTAATCGAGTACTATTGCTTCCATCAAAAGATTACAAGCACTTTTTAGAATCTTGTAAAGATTGCACAAGCCCGCCACAGGCGGAAAAATTCTTTAAATAGTAGGGATGTGTGTAAACAAAAGTATGACGTTTATCCCCAAAAAACACTTTTTGCAACAAATTTTTTCGTTAACTTAAAATTTTTTTATATATTTATTTATATCATTTGTTAAGAGAGATAACTGAAACATCCATCTCAGTTAATTCTTTTACAAATAGTATCGACACATTTTTGCCATTTGATATTTTTTGGATATTTTCTTTGAGTTTCCGCATCATATCTTTCGTTTGGTTGCATTAGAAACTCTGTTGTGACCAACGAATCAGATTTCAGGATGTCATGATGGATTACACCTGAGACAGACCACTAAACACTCGCCACAAGCTTATTTTGATGACTGTATTTTGGTGCTTCATTCGTGTCCATTATATTATTATTGTTGAGTGTTTAGTGTGTTTTGTAAAAATAAAAAGAAACACAATTATTTTTTATAAAAATGTATTTTAATATTTACAATTTCACTAAAAGTGAAAATGACGGGTAATATTTTACTTGGCCCCTGGTCGATTTTATATTTGAAGACCGAGAGCCTTAACGGCAACTCGGGTTTGTTTATGTATTTTAAAATTTAACTTCACACTTTGCAGCGTGCTTATATAAAAATATGTTATTTAGCAATTACTTTTCTTTTAAATTCTTGACAATTTCTTTTTTATGTTTGAACCTTTTCAAATTCAATTTAATTGTTCAATTGTTCTTATTCTACGGTCGTTTTCCCGTTTCAATTTATACAAGAACTGTCGACTCAGGGGGCTAATTAATAATTCAACAATTATGTAGGCGTCTAGACAGAAAGGTAATCTATTCTTTTTAACTTCTTTAATAATTTTTTGACCTTTTATATTGGGTCATTTACTAATTAATTAATTTTATTTTTTAATTTTAATTATTATTTTCCTTTAAATGTTTATTCTTTTCTTATTCTTTTATTTATTTAAATTTTTCTCAATATCTTGTTTATTTATATAAAATATATAATTTTAGAATTAAAATAATAAACATTTTCAATTTATGGTTTCTTTATTTTTCAAATTTAAACATTTATTAAAATATAATTAAATACATTATTATACATTTTAGAATATTCCCTCAACATTATATTGAATTTATTTTTCATGCCAAGTGACGATTTGATTAAAAATTTATCACAATTATAACAAGAAAGCCTCATTAAGTAAGCATATAAAGGTTTTTGTTTCTGATTTTCATTCAACTCTTCTAGAATCAACTTATCAAACTTTTTCACTTCAAAAATTTGATTCAAGAGAGTCAATATTATTTGCTTTGTAACAACAAACGTTAGCTCTAAATCATGAGCTCTTTGTGATAGATCCAACTCAACTGTTATCTTCAGTTCTTCACTGTCTTCGTTCTTGGTGACCCGATACTCATTATTGACGTTAAAATAACCTTTCACGAATTTCCTGGACCAATTCGAGACATTCTGCTTCGTAGTAGCGTTGTATCCGAATACACTAATGATGTTTTGCATGGTTTATGATTCTGAAGTTCAATGTAGGAACTCATACTTTATAACTGATTGAACTTCTGTCTTTTCCCCATTTCAAAATACTGATTATTAAAACAAGTTATCAATAATTTTAATTGATTGTTATAAATGTGCTCAATAGCCAAGATATGTATCAATAAAAAAAACTGAGCAACAAGATGTCAAGTGATTATCTAATTATAAATATTTGAATTTATTGTAATCATGCCAACAAATTTCATACTTGACAACCTAATATAAAAATTATAAAAAAGAAAGTTAATAAGTATTTTTTCATTTAGGTCACTTTACTCAAATTGTTTGGAAAGAAACTAGAACAATTGGAATTGGAGTAGCAACGAATTCTTCCGGATTCAATTTCATTGTTTGCTTCTATTATCCTCCTGGGAATGTTAAAAATGAATTTGAGACAATGGTTCCACGTTTAGTTGCTTAAAGAAAAAACGTTATATTTTTGGTAAAATAAATCATTAACTAAAGGTTTTTGATTAGATTTGACTACTTGTTGTACACATTTGACCTTTTGATTGTAAAGAATTGATTTTTTTAAAATAAATTTGAATACGTTTTGAATATGTATGAAGGGCTTTAGAAACATAATACAATTATAAAGAATACCCTCGATTTAAGAACAGAAGCCACTAAAATTTAAGGTGATATAAAAACCGAACTTTAAAAACATTTACCTTGCATTTTAAGATAAATCACAAGAATCGCTATGTTAGTTACTTTGGCGAGTACAATTTACACCACCAACTTCCGTCGTTGGAACGGGAAGAAAAAAGACATAACTGGAACATAAAATGTATTGATGCATAAAACGAAAACATGACCCGAATCGGTAGGATAGAGACGTCTATCGGCACAATAAATGGGATAGATCATCGCGTCTCGTCTGGGCATATTTGGGTTGCTGATTGAGAGTTCGTTGACTACACTGATTGCGTTTCTGGTTGTTGTTATGGTGTATTCCGTATTTTGTATTATTTGCCAATTTGCTTAGTTAAACAAAACATTATTATTTTTGTTTATTCTATTAATTTGTTGAAATTTAATTTAAATTGTTTTTGTGTTTTGGTTTGGTGTTTTTTTGAACACCACAGTTACGTTTATATCATTACTAATGATAAAACTGCACGAAATATTGAAATTGAAATATAAGAAACAGAATTGCTTTTTATCTGGCAGTTGTAAATCAAGTAGAAAATGATGGCGACTATCAAAAAACAGCGATTTGGAATAAATTTAAATTTATTCCAAATTAAAATATTTTTCTTTTACTTTAAAAAAAAGTTTTATTTGAAAATGATATTTTTTTAATGAAAATATTATCCACCTTAGGCCAGTTCTTTTTGTAAATTTGAATTTTGACTTTATGGCAAAAATTACCGTAATTATAGGGGTTTTCGATCTCTAATAAAAGTCTTGCAACCATTAATAAAACTGTTGCAATGTTTAAAAAATTTGCTGTAATGTTTAATAAAATTGTTGCAATCTTTAATAAATTTGTTGTAATCAATAATAAAATTATTTTAATTATTAATTAACTTCAACAATTAATTTTCAAAATACTCGATAATTAATAATTCATCATGATAGAAAGTTAAATAAATATGTGAAACTCGAAATTAAAGAAAATACTGAATAAAAATTTCAAGTTAACTTTAATTTTGATACCCTGTATATCGTGTGTTCTGACACTTCACTAGGAGGAAAGACATCCCCTTCGTGAATTTTAAACAGATCCCAAACATCAGCAATGTGCGCTGGAACTCTTGTGACATTATAGCACATCTTTTTGTTAATTCTGATGCCCGAAACCCGGAACAAGTTGCGCGAAATCTGTTCATTTATTTCTTACTCATTAGATGACCACTTTTTCAGCATTTAATTGTTCCGTGCGGAAGATTTTGAAGAAATATCTGTAGCTCTGATTGAGTACCCAAAAGCTCTCAAATGATTGAAAACCCACTGGAAAACAGATGAATCTTTAATCAACATTGCCCAAAGTAACTAGTGTTGTGAGTATGCTATCAAAGTTTTGCAAGATTTGCAAGAGTTGTGCAAATCTAGCAAAACTTTGATAGCACTTTGAGAGCTTTTGGGTACTCAATCAGAGCTACAGATATTTCTTCAAAATCTTCAGTGCGGAACAATTTAATGCTGAACCAGTGGTCATCCAATGGGTAAGAAATAAATGAACAGATTTCGCGCAACTTGTTCCGGGTTTCGGGCCTAACGCCCGTGGCTCTCACAGCGCCCCTGGAAATTAGAAAAAACCCCTGGATGGCAATATCGCCCATGTTGAGAACCACTGCTGTAGATTGTACGGTACAAATTCCACGGTTTCAAAGACTGACATTTATTTCATATCAAAATGTGTTACCTCTTTATGTGACCTCATTTTTTTATTGTTTATGGACGTGTTCTGTAAGTTTACGGCCCCTCATAACACGTGATCACTGGTTTCGAACTCTTTTCTAAAAAAATCACCTTCTTCCACCATTTTAATCTTAACTTATAGAACAAATCGGGTTTTTATGACATATTTATACAATCTTGACTTACTACTTCAGTGCCATTAGTATTTCTTAAGGTGTTTTTTATCATTCTGTTTATCAATTTATTAAATTCCTCAGTAGCATAAAATTTATTGTTTTTACAGGATTCATTGTATAAGACATACCACAATTTCCTTTTGAAAAAACAATGGTATGTAAAAAATAATAACGATAAATAAAAGCAATCCATAACAAGGTATTCATTGCACTCATCTCTAATTTACCATTTAAAATTCATGTTTCAGTTACATTCACTAGATATACATACAACCGTCACTCATTAATCATTGATATAATTGCAGCACCATTTAATTCGCCAAAATGGTTAATTTGTTTTGTAAGAAATTTCGGGAAAAGTCAATAACGATATAGATCAATCAAACTTCACTGTGCATCGGATAAATATTTTATCATTATCAATCAATGAGATATTATTCGATAATTCTTCTAATGAGATAAATTTGGGACAACCACGTCCAGTATCACTTTTGTCAGCTGTCGGTTTTAGAAGTGCTTTACTGTTTGGTTTATATTTCGCTGTAAGAGTAGTATGACTTTGTGTTGTGTGTTGATTGATCAATTCAAATGTTACGTCATGTTTGAACGGCCACGGTAAAATATTATCGAATTCACCGCGCATTATTTGAAAAAAAACACTCAAATTAATTCCTTTACTATCTCCAGCTCCATAAGGATCCACTCTTAGACACATTTTATATCCGTTTTTGTGGGAATAGAATGCATCGCTATAAAGAATTGTGTTGATTCCTTGTCGGGCTTGTTCCATTTTCTCGCTCCATTTATCGATTATCCATACGAATTCACCATAGTTTTGATTCATATTCTCCATTTTTTTCATTTGATTCTCTAAACCAGATATTGAGCTATCAGTTTTATTCGATATTGATTTAACATCAATAAGTATTTTATTGATTTTGGATACAGTTTCTCTCTGAATTATCTTAAATAAAAATATTCGTTTAAATATATCTTTGCAAACATTAATAATTTGCAAATTTCTATACTTATGAAATCGTTACTATTTCATCATTACATGTTTTAGTAATTATTATTATTAAATATTATCATTTACTTTATTCTGTGATTCCATTTCATCTTTTACAATTTTTATTTCGTTTTTCAGTTCCTTTACATTTCTTTTCTGTAGTTCCACGAACATTCATTAAATAAATATAAACCTCTGAATATCTTTACTTGTTCATCAACTAATTTATTTTCTATTTCTTTTAGATTTTCAGTTCTTTCATTATTTCTATTTTCGAATTTCAGACGTAAATCATTGAAAGTATTCTGAAATAAGTATATAATTTTAAAATTTAGAATTACAAATACAAAACCAAGAGTTATAAGCATCGAGGATCCTAAGCTTATCCTATCATTACTCAAACAACTAAAAATATAAAATACAGTAGAAATCGGTTAATAGCACTACCCTACGGACCGGAAAAAGTGTGCTATAAACCGGACAGTGCTATTAACCGAGAACAATTATTTGAATACCACCTCAATAATAAAAGACAGTAAGTGTAACAACATGTATTGTAAAGTACAATATGAAATTACAATTTTACAAAATAATCAATCAAAAAATAATAAATATTTGTTTCTTGAAAAATCAAAATAATAACAAAAGTTCTCATTATGTTACTTATTGCCCAGTGAGAAATATTTTATGAGAAATTTGATATTTTAATATTCGAAAAAAATGTTTCGAATATTCAAAAAGTGCATAAAATATCGAATAATCAAATATTCGAAAGTGAAAACTCTATTTACGATTTTAAATTTTAAAGGGTCCAGAGCGAAAAGATTGAAGTCATGTCGAGTCCATTTTCCATTTGTCCCCCTTAACTATCAAATTGCTCCCCCCCTAAATCCGCCCCTGCAATGTGATGCAAATTGTGATGTATCTTGCTTATTCAACCACTGAGCATCATAAAACAGCAGATGATCCAAGTGTTTTTTTACTTTACCACGACAACAATTGCTAATTGTCTTTGTCATACCATGATTCACTAGCCACTTAATCCACTTAACTTTAACATATCCTACCACTGTGCTATTAACCAGGCACAAAGGAGGTGTCATGACAGAATATCCTGTTCTATAAACCGAGTTGTACCAGTAACCGAGGTACCATTAACCGAGCACAACTCTCTGTAAACCCTGGTTTCCAAAGTTAGTGCCACGAAACTCAGTGCTATTAACCGGTTTGTCCTATTAATCGGGGTGCTATTAACCAAGTTTTACTGTACCACTAAAAACAAATTTAACATCAAATCGAAAGCAGTTCAACTTATCAATTATGTGAATCTTTTGGTTTTCATAAATAATATTTTTAATTTTTGTGAAAGTATGTATAATAAATTTTGTTATGAAATATGTTCAAGAAAGAGATCAAAAAATTAAGATTAGATGTACAAAAAGGTTAATTAATTTCTTTAATGAGTGAATGTTGTTTTGGATAATTTTAGCATGCTGATTTCAAGTCTGCGATCCACTTGCATATATCACATTACAATGTTAGGAAAACGTCAATTAAAGTAGTAATCACATTATTAATAGATATATTCATAATATGGTCATTAAAATGTAACAAGTAACTTCAATCAAGGATTTTATTAATCAAAAAATTGTCATTTTATTGAAAATAATAAGCAAATAATAATTAGTTAAAAATATGCCATTGCTCATTAAAATAAACCAGTTTGATTAAAATTGTATATCAAGTTTGAGGAATATTCTTGTATTTCTTGCAAGTAGACTTTTGATGGTGTTTAACTTCTGAGGCATCAATTTTAAATAATAAAATGAATTTTAAGTGACATGGTGCACTGTTCAACAACGTCTTTGTAAATTAACAGATTTAATATTTCCCAAGAAATTTGCAGAACAGGATTTGGAAGTTCTACATATCTTAAAAGTTTTTTCATTTAAAAGGTCTGAAAAATGTTCATAATGTATTACTTTTTGGATCTGTGAGCCCACAAATATTCCTTCTTTTAATTTAAAATCACTGATTCGTGGAAACAGAGAACGGAGATATGTTAAGGCATCACTTATTTTATCCAACATTTTTACATCATTCTTCATTAGATCCAATTTGAGAATTACTGATTCATGCAAAATATCTTTTCTAAGTTTCATGGGATCCCTAATGGGCAAATCTTTTTATGATAGTGTGTATCTCTATCTCGACCATTCCATTGCAAGATTAAACAGAAGGAATTGGATAACTTTAGGTAGTTTTTCGTGCATCGATAAAGAGACACCAGATATTGGCTTCGGGTTCATAACCAAGACAGGAAATAAGATTTTTAACATCATTAAAGTAGCACACGTTATCATCAGACGTAAAGTACTGCATAAGCTCCTTGTGTCTAAAGCAAAAGTGACATATTTTTGTTTTTTAATTGTTTTAATTGTTAAGCAAGTAGCTTCGAATGCCCTTTTGTCAAAGCAAGATCACAAATAAGGTCCGAAAGTTCTGCATTATTTACTAAATTTACATTACTTTCAGGAATGTAGTAATCATCGGATTCAGTTGCTTTTTCTAGATTTGCTTGATTGTCATTCTCAATATCTGAATGAAGGGAGTACGAATCAGAAGAGATTGGAACTAGTCAGTGGACAGGGTTGAGAGGAATCAGTTGGGATACTGATTCAATGTCGGGATAAAATACAGGATTTACGAGTTTTTAAAGAAAATCTTTTTATAACTACCATGCAAAAGTAACAATCAGTTGCATGATTTGTGGGTTCGCTCAAGGACTGAAACTCCAAAATGCATTGACTTATGTTGTGGTAACTTCCGCAACAGACCTACCAAAATACAAGCATGAATGGAGAACATTATGCTTATTTCCTTTGTTTTTCTGCATCATCAACTTTTGAATCAAAATATAGTTGATAAGCTTTTTTAATAGTAGGGTCAGCGTGTTTCTGTAGTCAACACAAGTAAAATATTCACAAACAATAACAAAGTAAATTAGGAAAAATTAAACATTTTTTATAAGCCATAGTAACAATATTTCTATCATTAAAATAAAGATGCAATAAATATATGGCACAGAAAAACTCTATGTAGAGCTAATTTTTTAAAAAATGGTTAAGAGTCATTTTCTTAGAAACACGATTTGATAGAGCAAAACGTTTTTCAGATTTGAAATCAGAATAAAAAGCAAAGGTAAAAAAATTTATTATTTGATTGGAAAGAAAAAACCTGTGTGTCAGTGTAATTATACAAATCTTTATAAGATATTTTTCTCTCCAAATAATTATGTTCTAAAATATTAAGTCTACCCACATTACGGTTGTGTTCTTGGATTTTCTGTTTCTTCATCTCTGTAGTCATAATGTGGTTGGAAGTATTTATTTTTGATGGCCTGATGATGACGGTTCAACCATCAAATTAATTGTTATTAAATATAAACGTAATAATAATTTATTTTTCCATTCTTTGTATTAGCTTACTTTCTATATATATATATATATATATATATATATATATATA
>MQRK01241270.1:0-16815 GCA_001938485.1 Girardia tigrina | reverse complement strand
GGAGTACTGAAAAGAATAAATGGCAACCTAAACGTAGAGAAATATCAAAAGGAAATAATAATAAATGAAATAAAAAATACGTTTTGAACGTTCCGACAATTTATGAGGTCTGCCACTTCGTTGAATGTCTTCGTAACTTCCAGTAACAGCATATTTTTTTAACAACTTTTGAATTCCACGCTTGGAGACAGTTGTGTGATATAAACTCTCCATAATATTCTTAATTTCAGCTACAGACCGTCCTTGTCGCTTAAGCGACACAATGATTATCCTGTTTTCGATGGATATTCTAGCATAAACCATTTTAATCTAAAATACCAACAAAACATCAAATATGAAATTAATCTATAAATATTTAAATTAAATACAAGATTATGATCAATTTTAATCATTTTAAACAATGCAATTAAAATAATAAAGACTTTAATTTATCTCGTTTTATTGAGATATATTGAAATTGTTAGGGTGCGAACTTACTTATGAACCGCACTGTATATATCTATATATAAATATATGTATTCATGGAATTTAGTAACCTATTTTCGAAGGCTTTTTACTCAATCAATTTTCTCCAAGCTTTGCACACTCATTCATTTTCGATGACAATAAATGATTATGTGAAAATTTGATCAAAAACTTTCAAAGGTCTCAGAATTAGGAAAAAACGGTTACATCGGAGTTTCAGAACAATATTAATTGGAAAAGACCTACTTATAAATTATAAGTAGTTCATATTAGGCAAAAAGAGTAATGATAAGAAAAATATTAATAAATTAATAAATATTAATAATATTAATATGTGTAATAATAATTTTCTCTTCTCCAAAAGATAAAAAAAAATCTCTTGGTCAAATAGAGTTCTTCCAACATAAAGAATGGAAATGAAAAGATTTTTTTGGATTTACTAGTTAATTTTTTATTTACTAATACTTATGATTATAATAATAATGATAATAATAAATATTTTTATAATTATGAGAATTTTTTACTTCATTCATTGAGGTATGTCTTTTTAACGAATCTATTACATCATTCAATGTATTTACTTCTTTTCTCAATTCGACCCCTCTTATCTTTAGTAAACAAAAAGTATTCAAAATAAATTAATAAAATTCATAGAAAATATTTACTTGTTCTTCAACAAGCTTTCTATCGATAAGTTTTAGCTTCGCTTTTATTTCTTTGTCTTTCTTCTTATATTTTATTTTCAAATTATGAATGAAATTCTGTAATATTATTATAATTATAAGTTTAATATTATTTCAAATAAATACTTTAAAATTATCATTATCCTTTTTCAACTTCACATTGTCATCTTTTAATCTATCTATTTCATTTTTAAAATTTTGAATGAATGTAAACAACATGTTCGTATGTGAAACAATTTCCTTCAGCATATGATTCTTCAAATCATAACTCACTATTTGAAAATCCGTACAACCAATACCCAAATAAGGACAGTCCACTGTTCGAGAATCACACGTTCTCAAATGATTTTCGATATTTCTCAATTCATCTTTGAATTCACAATTCTTCTCAGGACATTTTACGACCATTCTTAATATTTTTCGATTCATTGGCTGATCATTGAGTATGTTACGATTTATATTTAACAATTCCTCTCTACAATCATCGGTATTTCCAGGACAACTCTTATCTTCATCATTTAGATATGCCATAATACAGTCTAAGCAATATCGACAGCCACAAGGACCACTGTGAGAATTAATCATTATTTTCTTACAAATCACGCACAATATTTCACTATTGTGTTTAACGTTGAACTCTAATCGGTCATTTCTCAAAATTTTCCGAAATTCATTCCATTTTTCATTTGCCATCTTGATTGTTATTGATTTGTTAAATATCTGATATATAAACGCAAACTAATAATATAAACAATTGTTAATACTATTTGTATTATTGTTAATCATGTTTATTGATAAAAATATATAGAAAAGTTACAAATATTTCTTACAAGTATAATCTCAATTTAAATTAAATTGAATTATAAATAAATATTATATTATTATAAAAATATTTAATGTTCGAAGATCAATGTTTTGTTGTAATGGATATGTTCTAATCATACTCAAACAATAAAAGAATAAAATTCAATAATTTCTAAAATAAAATAATAATTTATCCATGAAATGCATATTGAAACTAAAATAGTTTTTTACCACTGAGATTTCGACCGCCGGATCCAGCTGTGGTGACCAGCATCTCTTTAACGTGCCGGGAGTTATTACCCGAAGAGATCGGTGCGATGACTTGACAGCAACTGCCTTATGATCCCTTCTCAAAGTGAATCACTTCCCGTATAAATAATGATTAAAATGCTGACAGAAGTAATACATTGTCAACAGCTCTTTCCTAGTAATGCAATATCCTTTTTCATGATTATTCATGGAGTGTGAACCATATGCAATAACTCTCTCACGTCCGTTCTTGTCTCTTTGGGATAATACTGCTCCAATCGTATCGAAACTGGCATCAGTGTCCAGTATAAATTATTTCTTGAAGTCTGGGAATCCTAGAATCGGTTGTGTTGTTAAAGCCTCTTTCATCTCTGCAAATGCTACATCACATGCGTCTGTCCATAAAAATTTCTTCTTTTTCAATTCACACAGTTCTTCCAATGTATTGGCCTTTTTTGCATAGTCCTTTATAAATCGTCTGTAATAATTGCGAATTCCAAGGAATCTTCTTAGATTCTTTACACATTTCGGTTTTTCAAATGTCTTTATGGATTTTAATTTAGATGGGTCCGTCTGTATAACTTAATCATTAATTACATGTCCCAAAAATTTAACTTCCGTTTTTAGGATATGGCACTTTTCCGGATTAATTCTTAAACCTACTTTCCCGATTCGGTCTAATACTTTATCCAAAATTTCGTAATGTTGTTCCAACGATTCTGAAAATATAAGAATGTCATCTAAATATACCACTGTTTGTTCTATGCCTCCCAGCACCTTTGTCATAAGTTCCTGAAACGTTCCTCGTGCCACTGCTATACCAAACGGCATTCTATTGAAACAAAATTGTCCTAGCTTTGTGGAAAATGCTGTTTTTAGCTTTGAATCTTCCTCTAGTTCGACCTGGTAGTATACATTGCCTAAATCGATTAATGTGAAATATCTGGTTCCATACAATTTGTCTATCATTTCTATTATATTTGGCATTGGAAATACCTGTCTCTTCGTGACTAGGTTTAGCTGTCTAAAATCCAAACAAATTCTAACATCATTCTTTTCTTTCTTCCATACTCAAATCATCGGTGTATTCCACGGTGAATTACATTTCTTAATAATGTTGTTTTCCCACAAATTCTTAATAGTCTCATCGATCTTTTCTTCCAGATTAACTGGTTGACTATGTTTTCTAAGGTTAATTGAAGGTCCTTTCATGTGTATTCTATGTTTAGTCATTGTCATACATCCGATATCCCATTTATCAGCTATAAAAACTCCTTGATGTTTTTTAACAATATCAAAAATCTTTGGTTTATCTGCAATTTTCATAATTTCCATGGCTCTTTTGAATCTTTCCTCGTTTGTAACTTTACGTCCAAATTTGACTTCTAAGTTACATACTTGATAAAATTGTACATTACCACCATTTTCTTTCTTTTTCCAATGTAACTCGATTCCAAGCGCCATCTGCAGTTTTATTCCTCTTATTATGTCTGGTTTTATGTCATTTACTACAATTGTTGTTGCATCTTTTGTGCTGGGCCCAGATAAATTGAATGATTGCCAAATTGAAAAGATCATGTAAAATTTAATCTGTAATTGATCTCAAAACGATGTCAAGAATGAATTTAACTTTCCTTTGATTATAACATTTCTGAGGAGTATCGTTTCGAAATAACAGTTGTTTGTTAATAAATTCTGCCATATTGGAGAAATAATGTGATTTCAGAAATATGTGAAGAAAATCTCTGTGATATATGCGTGAAGAACATCCAGAACCGTTCTGATTATTAAAATAAGCGAAAAATATTTCAGTAAATCGGAGATATATGTTGTAATTTACAGGAGAGTTTTCTGGTAGCCATTTTAGATATCGAGATGTCAAACGGGGCGGCGGAAAAATATCAATGGCATAATAATAATTTCGAATGGTTAAATTGCGGATTACGTAATCAGAATTGAACAAAGTTATCACTGATCTCAGTGAATTTTCTATCGGCAAGCAGTTAAATAAATCCTCTTAAATACTGAACTAAGTTCATCGTTCAGCAAATCAACTCTTTGCTCGACATTAATCAAATCGGCCACAAAATCGCTCTCGTATATCTCGTTGTCGCTCTCACCAATCGTCTTCACATCATAACCATCACCACTACTGTAATTATTCGCTCCATTGGAAACATTATTACAACAACCGCTCACACTCGCGCTGCTCGCCCGACTCGACCATATGTTTCCAATGCAGTCCCAAACCGGTGTCTCGGGACTTCGGTATCTATTAATATTTCGATTGTTTATCGCCACTCTATTCAATTGCGAATAATTTGTCGTCAAGCGAAAATCAGAATCCATAGAAACGATTAGGATTAATTATTAAAATTGAACTAAGATTTAAACTCAAATTTAATAAAATCGATCGATCGCAAATTTATATATTTTCCAGAAAACACATTTTATTATTTACAATTCCCTGATTCAATCATCACAGACAAACAATTCAAGGTCATCACAAAACTCTTTTTTAATAATTGTTTTATAATTTCGACAATTTGAACAAATAACTCGTTCACAAAAATTCATTTAAACAGAAACAGTAAATTCGAATATGTTCACAAAAATTCTTTAAAAAAATCTCAATGCCACTCAAAATTTCTTATCGATAACAAATTGATGTTTTTATAAATATACTTAGAAAATTATTTTTAATTGTAAAAGAAATTAAATATATATTTTCTTTATCAATTTATAAAAACAATTAACGTTATATTTCTCCGTTTTTCTTTAATTTCTACGTCCACTGAAATTTTACCCATACAATCTAGTTGACTACTGTTCGTACAGTTTAATTTACAGTGCGTTCCAAAAGTCTGTTCGTACCCATTGAAATTTTGATTTATGCTATTTCTTAAATTTTTTAATTTGTTTAAATGCTTTAATTTAAATAATTTTAATAAATTTAAAATTCAAATATGAAGACCATCTTTTTTAAGATGAATTAATTAAATGTCTATCTTTTAGATTCAATGACAACTCGAAATATAGATATAAGGTTTAGGATTATTATTGTAGAATTAATGAACGAGGATCATTCAACGGGTCGGATACAAGAAATTATGAAGTTTAGACATGATCTTATTGTTTCAAAGCGGGACATTCAAAAAATTGTACATAAGTGCAAAATATTAGGTACATATGAAGATGAAAAACGTAGTGGACGACCTTCAAAATTACCAAAACGTTCTGAAAGAATTATTCGCCGTATATGCTTGAAAAATAGGCGCATGTCGATAAATAAAATAACAGGAACTTTCAATGCAGCTGGAATGATACATGCATCACGAAGTACAGTGAATAGAATTTTGATAAAGTACGGCTTAAAAAGTCATTATGCTGTTTGCAAGCCTTTATTGAATGGAAAGCACCGAAAAAGAAGAGTTGAATTGGCTTGGGATAAACAAAATTGGGACATCGATAAGTGGCCGAATGTAGTTTTTAGCGATGAATCTATGTTCCGCACATATAGCTACACTCGTAGCAAAATCGTTGGAAGGTTTGACAATGAAAGGCTTAGTAACATTTGTACTAAGAAAGTCCTCCAACACGGTGCCCAAGTTCATGTATGGGGATCTTTCTCCAGATTTGGTGTTGGTATCTTAAAACGGATAAATGAAAATTTAAATTCGAAGAACTATCAAGACCTAATTGTCAATAACATAGACATTACAGGGCAATGCTTGGTATAACCTCTTCCAAATTTTATATTTCAGCAAGACAATGAGCCTTGCCATCGATCAGCATTAACAGTGTCTTTTTTGAAAACAAAGAAGATAAATATTCTTGATTGGCCTGCCAACTCACCAGATGTAAACCCAATTGAGAATTTGTGGCGTATTATAAAGAGAAAAATAAATAATATGGATACTTTGAATTAAGAGAAAATGTGGATAGAAATACAAAAGTTATGGTACAACATACCAAGTTCTTTATGTCGTCGACTTGTCGATTCGATGCCGCGAAGGGTGTCTTCAATCATCTTTCAAGGATACTACACAAAATATAAAAAATAACATTTTTATTAGTAAATATAATATTTACTTCCACTTCATCGTCTTTTTACTTAGGAAATTTGTATAAGTGATGACTTTTATGGGTACCAACAGACTTTTGGAACGCACTGTAATATCTACCATTTCTAATTTTACGTTTGTTAGTTTCTCAAAAATCTTTCTGTGGATTACATTTACTCTTACACCTGTGTCTAATAAACAATCCTCCACGTTACTTTGTATCATCAACTTTATACTCGGCCGACTCTGCATTCT
Organism: Girardia tigrina; assembly: GCA_001938485.1. NCBI lineage: Eukaryota > Metazoa > Platyhelminthes > Tricladida > Dugesiidae > Girardia > Girardia tigrina. The sequence goes on along the minus strand of MQRK01241270.1, from coordinate 10,295 downwards.
ATCATACGATATACTTTCTGCTTTCCATTCATCTATTGACAAAATCTTGACATTTTCTTCTGTGTTCTTTTCTTCAATTGTTCCCACTAAACATCGTCCAAGCTTGTTCTCAAAAGTTTCTTTCTTTATAAATTTCCGTACTTTATCATTTACTCTTGCTTCGCTTCTCTCAACCTTCCTTTCATCGTCTATCACTACGTCTATAATATTTGATATATTACTTCTACTATACATACCAATACTTTGGGAATCGCTGGTATCCTTTAATTTATTGCCCCGACTGGCTCCACTTCTGTCGAGGCATTGCCTTTTGGGTGTTCACTTCCCGTAACCGATTCTTCATATTCTTCTTCAATGTTATTCACGAATCTTCGATTATCTCGTCGTCTTCTGTCTTCTCTATCTCTATATCTTTGTTGATTGTATCCCGATCCTCGATAGTTATTGTCACCTGTATTTTGCTGTCTTCTTCTGCCATTTAGGTTTGTATAACATTCACTTTCCATGTGGCCTTTACTTGAATCTTTTGCATTCGATGTTTGGACAGTTTCTTCTTATGTGTCCCTGTTGCCCACAACCATAACATTTTATTGATCTCCTTTCCGAACAATTTTTTATCATGTGTCCTTCTTATCCACATCCGAAACACTTGATTGGTTTTCTTTGACTACACGTTTCACTTGAGTGACCTACTTTTCACAATTTCTTCATTTGACCGCTTTCATGCCTTGAGCGTATTCTGTAGTATTTCTACCAACCCCTGTCTGATTTTGTCCGTATTTACTGTCTCCTGTTACTGCTTCTCTGTAATTCCGGGATCTGTTTTGAATACCCTGGTCTCTTACTACATTCGAGCCTTCTGTCACACTTTTGACGTCATGTAATGCCTTTATCTTTTCTTTTATCTCATCTATTCCTTTCACTTTGTTAAATCTCACTTCCATTTTTATGTCTACATCGTCACAACAATGTAACAATAATGCTTCTGTGAGGGCCTCTTTTGACAAGTCATGTTTCAAGATCTTGGCTGTGAGCTTTTCTACTTCTTCAAAAAATACTTCCGGAATGTCTTTCTTCATCCTGTACAAACATGTCTCAGTCAGGTCTTCGAATAGTGAGGAAGTTCGAGAGAATGCCTTTCTCAATCGGTCTTTATAACTTACTATTGTCTTATCTACCGCTTTGTATCGATCTTTTAGATTTCTCTTTAATAAACAAATGAATATTGTGCCTTGTTTGGCCTTCGCTATTCCTGCAAAATTAAAGAATGTTTCACATTTTTCAATAAATGTCTCCACATTATCGCTTTCCTGTACTTTTCAGGTAACAGTTGACCCGTGAAGATATCCATTTTAGCGTTAGTCGCCATGTGAGAAGTAGTTGCAACATCAATATCAGAATTCATTTTTAACTCATAAATTTATTTATTATAAAACTATTTTCAAACAAATTTTTCAGATATTTCATTAATTCATAATTAATCCGCCGATCTCTATTTTCAAATAATTTCTAAATTATCTCAATTTTCAATCAAAATAATATTTAATTTTTAAAACATATTTATGAAAATTAATAATTTACGTATACTTAGTTGTTAATGGGAATATTTATTTTTTTAATTTGTTGTTTATTTTAGCCTTTTATATTGTTTTTAAAATTTTTTGAACATACTTTATATTTAATATTCAATTGTTTTATTTTTAAAATATTTAATTTTTAATCATATCCTTAATTGATTTTAAAATTTTTAATAGAATTCAAATAAAATGATTATTTTTTTAAAATACTGTTCTATCTGTTTTCTGTTTTAATCTATTCATTTTTTCGCTAAAATAATATTTTAAAAATACTACTAAATAATATTTCAAAATATCAAATAATATTCTAATATTTCAAAATAATATTTTATACAAAATATTTTCAAATTCAAAGTTAAAATATTTAATTATCATTTAATTTTTAAACTTTTCAGTTTGATATTAATTCAAAATAATTTTTTAAAACCATTTAACTTTTGATCTGCGAACTGAATTAATTACTGCCTCATAACGTTTTAAATAAAAAAATCATCTGTCTTGGCATTAATAACTCAATTTGAAAAAGTTTTATAAACCTTTTTTTACTATCAAAATATTAAATAAATTTGAGGTAGTCTTCGGGTTGCAACAAACCGCATCCCCAGAAGTTTCTCAGTTTATTGACTAGAAAAAGATTTCTGAGATAATTTTTATTCTTATAAATAATAAATAAAATTATATTTTGTCCAACTAAATAAATTTTGAATTTAATTACAACGTCTAATATAATTATGACTTACTAAAATGGAAAATGAAATTCTAGTTCAAAATATAATTGAATCATGGGAAATGTTTTACAGTTTATTTTATTGAAGTTTATTTTGTCTTTTGTATTTATATGGAAAGTAATTATTAAATTAGCATCTAAAGATCATTTGAAGTCTTACTATCATTATCAAGGAGAACGTGGAAATACAATATATCATCACGACCTCAACGTTGTGATCTAAAGACTAAACAACAGTTAAGATAAAGAATGAATGAGGCGACTCCAGATTTATTTTGCACCGAGAATCATTACATATCCCATTACCTATGTAAAGTTTAAGTTAGAAAGGAATATTTCTTGAAACCTGATGGTTGCAGAGCGACCTATGCAGCGTCGTTGCCGCGATAGTCCTTCCTTGTCTTGAGGGGTTAGAAACAGAAAGATGATTCTGACCATATCAACAAAATTATTTTGATTATCTTTCGTGACACTAGTGACGTTAAATGAATCATTTATTCTCGCGATAACGAAGTCCAATATGACAATTCGTAAATCGCAAACCTCTTCGTAATAAATATTACCAGAAATTATTTTCGATAATAATATGAACCCGCAAAACATTCAGGTACAACTAGTTGAAAGTGGAAAAATACAAATCATCAATTTAATTTCACTTTAATAAAAATTTGAAATGTACCAAATCTTTTATTTTTCACATGAACAACTTAAACAAATCATACATTAAAGCTTTAAATCAAACGCATTTTAAAAAATATTTATATCATAATAAATAATTTTCCTTTTTTCCAATTACAAACACCCAACTTTTTACAAGCGGTATCGGTATCATATCTGTCGCAATAGTCAATCGCCCAAATCTCAATTCTCATTGTGACTATTCAATCATTCCTTTTTAGTCGATTCATACTTATGAAACTCAAGTGCGAACCATTAAAAAGGAAAGAGACTGTGAGGGAAAATTTGGAATGTTGCACGTTTGTTGTCTGTATGCTGTTTAGATTTGTGACTCTTACTCAGATGGGATTGATATTTTATTGATTGATTATTTAAATCTAATGAAATTAATTTAACGAGATTCATGTTTAAATACTAATTAATTAAAAGTTTTATAAATATAAATTATTAATAATATTTTTATTAAACGATTTTAAATTATTAAATTTAATTTATTAAATTATTGAATTTAATTCAGGGTGTGAGGAATATTTTGAATGTTTGATGTTTTGTGTTTGAATGTTGATTTGGAATTGTGTCTCTCCTACCCAGATGGATGATCAATATTTGAATTCTTATTATCTAAAAATATGTTATGTTTAAATTTATTTTTAATTCAAAATAATTGTAAAATTTTAAATAAGTTAATTAGTTTTTACAATTTTTAATAAATAAATAGTAATCATTTTAATTTTTATCCTATAAGTTTTGAGTAATTATTTCAAAAAATTATTTATGTTTCCGTTTGCTAAAAAAATAATCAGAATTAATTTATTAATCAATTTAGTTTAGAATGCACTCGTACGAAAGCTTTGAGAAAGATTGCCTTAAAATATGAAAAGTCAAACTGGAGTTCTGAATACTGGGTACTAATCCAATACATAAAGCTTTTTCAATAAAAATATGGTATTAGTCGAATGAATGCGAAATTATTTTTACTAAAAATTGTTATAGCAGTATTATATTTTTCTGACAAAAATTGCAAGATAATAACGGATCCGTGTGCCATTTTTATGCAATTAGAAGTGATAAAAAGACAATTAAAAGATACTGCTTTGGAATGTTGTCAGCCTAATAGTCGTTACTCAGAGTAATCATGAAAAAGGATTATTGTGTGAATTTAAATATTGAGACATTGTTGTTCCAGATTGAAATTTAAAAATTATCTAAAAACGAAGAAAACAAAAATTTAAAATTAATTAAAAACATATACAATTATATTGGGAACATGTGATATTTTGATTAAGAAAATGTTTTGTGTTGTTTTAACGCACTAAAATTATTAATTAGACTTGATAGTTTGTGGATTGACGTTTGAGTATGTTAAGAACATTAAGACAATTTTTATTAGCATCTTTATAATTATATCACATTTGGAGTCATTACAACTCTCGCAAGATCTTTTACTGTTGAACATCGCTCGAATTGGTTTTTTAATTTATATTTTTAATCATGATTATTCGAACATTTTTTCTAATTCTTTTTAAAATATTTACTTCATAAAAACTTTAAATATAAACAATAATTTTAACCATTTCTGAATAAAAACTCAGAATAATAAAAACCATAAAATTGTTAAAAAAGAATTTAATTTAAATCTAATTAAACTTAATTTTTTATTTAAAAAATATCAACTTATAAAATTATTATTTTAATTATGTTCGAATAGGCAATCACTGTAAATATACAAAAAAATACCAATTTCCATCTGGGTGGGAGAATCATCATTCTAATTCCAACATATTCAAATCAACATACAACATCACTACATTCACACATGCATACAATTTGAAATATTCCTCACAGAGTGTTTTAAAGGAAAAAAAATATATTTTTGAAAACATTTTGTTGTTTCTTTATTTGGTTTTAATAATGCTGAGTAAAAAAAAATGCCGTAAAAATATTTTGAATCGTATGTGAATGAAGAGTCATCGATTTAAAAAACTCTTACCGATATGAATCAAAAATACTTCTGCTACTGCTCGAATAACAGCAGTTTTTAATCGACATTCAAACTGATAATGAAATTCTTTTGAATTCATCTTCGCACTGCAGTGAGATCTACTTATTGTAATCGACTTTAATCTGTTCTTTTTCTTAGTACATTGAAACAACAAATGAAAATAATGTATTTATTTATCAATCACAAAGCGTGGAAGCATTTCACAACTACAAATATAGAAACAGTGACATCTGATCTCCCCAATGAATACTGATGTAAAAATGAGTATTAAAATCTTAAAAAGTTATGTTCTAGTATTTAGTGATTCTACTTTCGAAATATTCATCGGAGAAGAACATGAGATTTACAATGTATTGCTGCGTCATACGTTGACGAAAGAAACTCATTAGATTAAATCACATTTCTGTTGCAAAATTCCATAGACGAGATGGACATTAAAAAAGAAATAAAATGAGAAGCACTACCAGCAATGAAGAAATAAAGTAGATTATAACAAAAATGGCATTAATGAAGAAGAAATACAAGCAGAAAATAACATTACCGTTTTAAAAAACGAATAAACCAAATTACGCAAAAGCCGCCCAATCAAATCAAAGATATAATAATCAGCCAATCAGATTCAGGGGAAATAATTACCATAATGGTGAAAGAAGAGGAATACAAAGCCCAAAAAAAACACAATATTTTAACATAATGGGTCAAAATTATAGTAATAAAGAAGCCTATCGAGGAAGAGAATTGTCCCATCGAATAAAAACATGCTGGGCATGTAGAGAAAAAGTCCATATCCGAAGTCAATGCACATACGTGCAATGTTCTCATGGCAAGAAGCCCGGACATTTACGTCACCAATACTATAAGTTTAGGAGGAAGGAGCCATACCAGAGATACAAAGTCGCTTCATTCGATGATAAAGTGGAATACCAAGATTCGGAGGTGGACTCGTCTGAGATGGTTGGAAAACACCCAAATATCAATGCTCTGCTACGAGACGAGGTTATCAGGGCGATTCATTGACTCATGTAAGTTTTATATTGAATAATGCCGGTATGACTAATGATTTATATGATGATAACAAGTATGATGCGTTATTTACCAATATTTCTGATTGTTATTCTTACACGTATAATTCGAATAATAAATATAATAATTTAAATATTGATAATTTTCATAAAAATGATTTATCTAGTGATAATACGTATGTTTGGAAATTGTATTATGATAATATTTTAATTGGTTTAATTGAATTAAGTACATTAAAAGTGATTTAATTTATAATAATAAAATGGCGATACTGTCTGAGGATAAAACATTTAAAAATATTAATAGATTCGATAATAAAAATGAAATAATTGATAATAATAGATTCGATGGCAGACCGATTGTCAATATCAAAGTCCATGGAATGCCTACTTGATACAGGAGCAAGAATAAGTGTTATTAAGGAAGAATTGTTAAACAAAATATGGAAGTTTGAGATAAATAAATCATTCGCCAAAGTAAGATGCGCTAACGATAGTAATTTAGAAATAGCAGGAAGAGTTTATTTGGATGACGAATTAAATAATATTAAGGAAAAAATAGAATTTCATATTACATCTAAAATTTCCCCGAGCATAATTGGAGGCATTAATTTATTGAGTCATTTTAATATTAAATTGATGAGAGAATATACGAGTATCTCACAATCTGTAAATGCAGTCGAAGAAGACTAACAGAATCCTTGAAACATTGAAGTGTACATTCACATACATTTTTGGTTTCTTTATCGTTTCTGTACAAAGAGATTGTAAAGGATCTTTTTAGCAAAATGCCCATTTAACAATAAAATGAAATACACAAACTAAAAACAATAAAAATAGTTTCTGTAAGAGATGAAAATTCCGAATGCGTCCCTCAATTATGATATTTCTCTAAACAAACACGGATAAAAGTGTGATAGCATTTACAATAGACTTGATTTGTAATCCAGGAACTCCTTGAAAGATGGATTACTTGATCTGTAGGTTAATTTCCAAAGTTCAGGTCGAAAATGTCTCTCTGTTATTCTTCCAAATATATCCGGGTCCTGGTCCGATTCTAACTCTTTCCTTGGTATTGGAACATTGTTTGGTTCAGGATAGGTATAATATTCATACTTCTTATACCCCTGTGGAGGCATTATGTTACCTGAGTCATAATACCATGTTAAAATAGTTTTACCAAATAAAAATATTTATATTCGTCTTAATATTATTTGAGGTTCTAACCTTGCTCGTCGATTGGAGGATTTCTTGAAAGAGATTTCAGTTGTAATTGATTCATAAATTGTTTGTCTTGTTTTAATTTATCAATAACAATCTTCCTCTTAATTGGGTCCTTTATGAGTTTAGCACTCTCTGTATATTTGATTATATCAATATCATTCATTTTTGACGGTTTAGGAAGAGATATTGGATACATTTTGGCAATGTCTTTCATTATATCTTCCTCTTCATTCTTATTAAGAAAGAATAATAAATTAATATTTAGATTACTAAATATCTTAAAAATTAATTTATTATATTTTAATTTACTAACATCATACTCTCTGATTTTGTCTACAAAATAAATACTTTGTTTTAAAATATTTTATAAAGATTAAATTAAAAAATTAAACAAGTTATAATATATATATAATAGTGGAATCACCGCACAATTATTTAAATAAAAAGTTTTACGTTTTCGATTGTGTTGAATTCAAATGAAATTATTCGAAACAGAATTAATGAATAACGAATCCGTTAAATCGGATAATTTTGAATCGATCTCCAAAGAAGTTGATAAAGTGCGAATTATCAATAATAAACCTTATAATGAGAAATTATCAATCAGTTTTATATCACCAAAAGACTGGCAAAAGCATTTAAACTTTACTAATTCCATTGTAAATGATACGGAGAATAAGAAATTAATTAATAATTCTCGGGAATATTCCCGGATTTTCACGAATTCATGTTCGTCATCATCAGTACAGAATTCCATTCGCAGAGAAACAAGAATTCGACCGTACGCCAAAGAAAGAGAACGAAAAAAAGTCCTCTTGAGGACTAAAATTATTGATTGGATGCGCAGCGCGAAACCAATATATATAAATTTTACAAGATTCAAAAGCATAACCTTTAAATCAAATAAATTTATAAAGAATATTTTCAAATTCAAATTTAAAATATTTAATTTTCATTCCACTTAATTTTTAAAATTTTCAATTTGATTTCAGTTCCAAATAATTTTTAAAACCGTTTAAATTTTGATCACCGAATTAAATTAAATAGCTCCTCATACAAACAAAATTGAAATCCATGTGAATCAGAAACTGTGATCCAGATTAATATGCCGCTTCTTGACTGGTGAAACGTTGCAAAACCACTATGAGTGCAGTTACAAAACTTGAACCTGTGGGACCAGCATGGTGAGATTTTCCTTGTCAATTTAAGTATGGAGGATGAAACCCCACTCAGGTAAGCATTTGAGAGGCACCTAGTTAGTATTTAAAGACGATATGAAAGTTGCCGTGGGGGAATTCTGCGTGCCCCCAGAATTTTACAAGAAGGCGTTTTCTGTGTTGATTATTCGCTGATGATGTAGGGATCGAAATCGGCATCATGTTGGAAATGATGCCAAGATTCGTTAAGCTTGTTGTGTTTTAAAAACGACTCTTTTGGAATTCGTATTCTTTGTCAGACCGGGAACTTATTGAACGCACCACGTATATATTTATTGATAAATTGATTATTTAATAATTCAAATTTGTACTAAATTAAGTTTTAAAAAATAATTAAAATTAAAAATTTTAATTCCGTAAATATTCCAAAAATATAAATTTAACTACGCTAACTTTAGTAAAACAAAATATTCAATTAACATATCGGTATCAATTAATGAAATGAATCAATGCTAAAGAAATGAGAGCAAATATTCGCTAATCTCTCTCTAATTTATCGAACCATTAAGCAAAACCTCATTCGATTGTTCCTCGAGAAAACATTTCTTAAAGTTCCTCCACATGTTGCAATTGTAAGACAGATCGACACTCCTGGGTAAACTCGACGGTCTAATCTTGCCGGCCTCGAGCCACAGGCGGTATTCTAGCGATCGTCTTGTCCTCCGATCGATCTCATCACCAGCGCTACTCTCACAATCCTCGGTCGACTGATCTCGTTCCTTCGAGTATCGATCAATCCAGCTCCTGGAATGAGTGCTCATAGAGTGACCATGCGGTCGTTTTGGCGACTCGATATAATCGCTTTTATACGACGAATTATGCTCGATATTCATTTGTTCAAATCGGCATTTGAATTGTCGCCAGTTTGATTACTTTGGTGACGAATTTAAACAAACGATCTTTGTCAAGAAAATTCAATTAGCACTTTGATAATTGATTTTTATTCGATCGGAGATGGAAATTGATCGGGAAAACTTTTTTTCTGAATTTAAAATTTTGGAAGAAATAATTTTCGATTCGCGATAACTTGTTAATCTTTCGTCATTTAGTGAATCGTCATTGATGCGTTCTTGATTTGTTTTCAATACCTCACATTATTTTCGTAAAAAATCATTGAAAATACAAAAATCGTTGCTGAAACTTTTAATATTTTGTCAATTTAACAAACGAACGAAAAATTATTCTCAAAAATTCTTTATTTGTGCTTTAAAAATAATTTTAAAAATAATGCCGAAGGCGTTTAGCAAAAATAATGAATGTACAATTATTACTATTATAAAAAACTTTATGAAAATAATTTTCTTTACATTTGTAAGCGTAATTTACAAATTTTGTTGCTTGAATTTAATTTTGTGATATTTATTACATTTTTGTATACTTTTTATGACTCTCTATTTTGTATTGTTTTCGGGTTTTGTTAAATGAAACGTAATTACATCAAGGAATGCGTATGCAGAAAAATATTTCGGGGGATATAATATTATGTAATACCTCTTTTCTTTTTCAAGTTTTTATTTTTATAGTTATAAAAAATAAATTAATTATTATACTCAGTGTCATAATTTTTTCCACTTTTTCTTTTATAATGTAATTAAGTCATAATTTAAATGACCGTTTATCAATTCTTATAAATTAAAAAAAATAATTCAAGACTTTGATTTCTACCTAATTTAATTCATTATTATGACTTGTTTAAATTAATCAATTACATTTTAAAAATATTTACTTATTTAAAAGCGTCATAATTATTTCCATTTATATATTTTTTATACATGTATTATATTTTATCAAAATATTTGTCAATACCTGAATTTATTATGTTGTTTTAGATATTAAAATGTATTCAGA
>MQRK01241269.1:76494-93925 GCA_001938485.1 Girardia tigrina | reverse complement strand
CGAAAGATAAAAAACTAATTAATTTGTCTGTTATAGATTTTTATTCATTTGATAACACAAAATATTCTTCTTTTTACTTCTATTGTGTAATTTATAAATTGATTGCCATCCAAAAACTAAGCTTCATTTTTTCCCTAAAAAATTGGTATTTTTGTGAAAATTTGATTAAACCAAATAAAATTAAAGTTGCCAAGAAAATTTGTGTTAAACAGAACAGTCGAATGAACTGTTCCTTTTCCAGATCATTAAACTGAATACATTAGTTTGATGATCGGTTCAAGCTGGTACATAATCAAATTGATAGAAAGTTCAAACGTAAAATCATAATCCGATTATACAGCGCTCGAAGGAGGCTTGATCTACTTTACGAACCATTTATTTATTATATTATAATCGTTCGAATGAGCGTCTTATTAAAGAATTCATTATTTTGAAAAAAAACATTTCCTTAACTGTTACAGAGTTTTGATTTCGAAATTTATTAAATAAATAAATTAATTATTTCTTTGTACAATATTCATTTTACAAATAATGATGAAAATAAAACTTCCTAACAGGTTGAGCGCCAATGCAAAATTTAAAATTTATTGCAAATCACATACTTGCAAAGTATAATATATTTTTTAAACCCAATACTATTTATACAATCTGTAGGACAATAGCTGCCATGTAACAACATAAAAGTGGAAGATTTTCACCGTTGTATGTAAACTTGCCGGTGGGCATAATGACCGCCATGGTGCTCAACCTGTTGAAATAGAAATTTAAACCTTTATGAAGATTAAACTTTGACAATAAGTATTGGATAATTATGACTAAAATATTAGACTTCACCTTGTGACAATTTTGTTGGTCAACAACTACTTCGAATTCTGATTTTTCTGGGGTTTCATAATTGTGAGGAATATTTTCGAATGGTGTTTATTGTATGTTGTGTTTGGAATGTTGTTTATGGATTGTGTTTCTCTAACCCAGATGGAAGATTGGTATTTTATATGTTTTGAACCGTCGGATTATTCTGAAAAATTTTAAATGTAAATAAAAACTTTAAAATAATTTTATATATTTTAATTAATAAATACATAGTAATATTGTAATAAAAATATTTTAAATCTATTTGAAAAGTGGATTATAACGTAAATATTTATTTAATCATAAATAAAGTATTTAAAATGAATTAAAATATTTAAAAAAAGTTAAGCTTCATTCTCACGATACAAAATTTGTCTTTTTGTGAAAGTTAGCCAAAACGCAACATTTAAAACATTTAAAGATATTTAAGTAAAAATTAATATTTGTAAAAAATGTAAAATACTTCATTAAACTAGATTTTAAAATTGATTGTGGAAAACCTATGTAGTAATTTAAATCGAATTACTTTTAAAATTATTATATTTATTAAAAACATTGAGATAAGTCTTATTTAAATTTTTATTACTATCACATTTAGAGTCATTACAACTATCAGAAAATCTTTTACCATTTGAAATCGCTCTAGTTTGTTTTACAATTTCTATTTTTTAATCATTATTATTCGAAAAATTTTTTAAAATCTTTTTAAAATATTTAATTTTTAAAAATATTAATTAAAAATAATAATTTAAACTATTTCTTAATAAAAATATAAAATAATAAAAATGTTATTCAATTATTGAAAATAAATTTGATTTAAATTTTATTAAAAAATATTAAACTTAATTTTAATTGTTAATTTAAAAAAATATAAACTTATCAAATGATTATTTTGTGGAGCTGTTCCAATAGTCAATCACTTTAAATTTTAAAAATATAAATTTCCATCTGGGTGGGAGAATCACCATTCTAAGTTCAACATACTCAAATCAACATACCGCATCAATACCTTTACACATTCAAACTGTAAGATTTATAAGTAAAATTTATAACATTTTTAATTCTCAACATTTAAATAATTATTAATGTTATCAAATATCTATATCTATATCCATATCCATATTTATAAGAAACGGTTAAAAATAGAAATACTAAAAATATCCTCAAATAAATTCAGTTGTTTAAATAAACAGAAATTTTGTGGAAAATTTAAAAGTTGTCGATTAATAAATTATTTTGATCCAGTCTTATTTCTTTTGTTATTTGAATGTTGGAAGAAACAGGAGACATTTATGCGACCAATGTCGTTCCTAACATGGCGACCACGACCTCGGAAATACTCCTGGCTAGAGCAATTCCAGAGAGGTATACAAAAGGTGAAGATGTGGAATTATTCATCACCAAATGCAAGCGATTCTTCGAGCTGACGAACACTAGAGAGAGCATGAAAGCTATCCCTATGAAGAATCAATTAAAATATACGAAGAAGTCGACGTCAATATAAAAAATTTCGATGACAAATTGCGGAAAGCGTTCGCAAAGAAAATTTCGAGATTTGAAGATATGGTGGAAATATTAAATTATCGACGGGGATTAGAAGATTATTTCAAAAATATCAAAAAAATTGCAGCAAAATTGGTGTCATACAAATGGAATGAAGAAGAGCTGGAGAAAGAAATCCTGCTACATTGTCTGGACGATAAATAAATTATAAAAGAAGTTGAAATGCGCGATAAAAAGAAATGGGAGATATCAAAGAAACAATGAAAAAAATGGATATGATCCAAAAGAAATACGACAAAATCAATGCGATGGGCGAAGATAAGTCGGAAGAATACCGACCGTATGCCAGACGGTCATACAGCAATGTACTTCAGAGCCACCCACCGAATAAGAGGCAACCACCCGAAACCGGTCATTTAACGAGGCAAAGTCTGACAGAAACAAGACAATGCTGGACTTGCAATTCAATCAGCCACCTGAGCAAAATTGCCCCACACGGAAGGCTCAAATTTGCTACGGATGCGGAAGGACCGGTCATATCAGACGAAATTGTTTAATCAAGTGCTCAAGGTGTGGAACAAAGGGCCACAATACGAATGACTGCTACACAAACCTAACAAGAAGGCGTGAAACTCTATGGTACAGAGAGTCAGAGTTGAACATTCGGCTGATGTATTCGAACAGAGATCGAAGAAAGAATTTCACAGATGACCTGAATCGTCACAGACAGAATAAGGAAATGTATAACAGTGGAAGACGATATCCGGAAACTGATAACGAGAGAGGACTCAGGAGAGGAAAAGAAATCGTCTTGATCGAGATGGAGGAAGCACGAAACACCGATCGCGACACCGATAGTTCAAACGGTCACGGCCCGACTGGAGAGGAGTCAATCGGAGCCATGCAGTAGGTAATTTATGTTGATGGTGTACCCCTTATCAAGTGAACAGCATTGAAATAAAGGATGTTTACATTATTTTTAACAATTATCAAAATAAAACTAGAAAAAAATACTCACATTTTTCTATTTTTCAAATCTTTCCAATTTCCTAAATTAAAAATTAAATTATCATTTTCATTTATCCCTTAAAAATAAACAATTCCACTTTTTAATTAAAAAAAGTTGCTTTAATTCCTAACCGAAATGTTGCCAAATTGACATAAACATAATTTTATAAATAATTAATTTACGAATTCCGTAGAAATCGTGTTCCGAGAATTGTGTTTTAGAAATTTACTTTTAAAGGGATAAGTGGAAATAACACATCGACACATTTACTTCTACGGATGGAAAATTGTAAAATTTCATTTTGTTGGAAAAGCGCACTTATATTCTCTTGAATACAATTTTCTATTAATAGAAGAATGTTATTTAGTAAATATAAATATTGGCGTTTCCCTACGATTATTCTTCAGCACATTCAAGCAATATGATTTATAAATCTCCCACAATGACTGAATATTTTTTTGTATTTCTTGGAAACATCAATTATACGTAAAACAACTTGATTAATGTATTATTAGTCTCCAGAGTTTTATATTTTCTATTCAATATATATATATATATATATATATATAAGATTTTTAAGTAATATATAATAATAATTAATTATTTAAGCCTTAGCCCCCACGACTGGTACGGAAAACTGTGTATTACAAATAATACTCAGCATTAGCGCACAAGATAGTGAATCATAGACTCTGTATCGGGTAAAATCCATTTGACAAATACAAAGTTTTCTGATCCTATCACACGGCTTCAGATGTAAGAGTTCGAGCTTTCAATGCATGGGCACGCTTCGGCTTTCCTCTGAGAAATGACCAGTCATGTTCCTTCATTCCGTGATTCTGGAGACTTTTGGCTGTTGAAATGTACTTAGTTAAACCAGGAAATGGGCAATGAAACATTCTCTTATCCGTTATCTTATCCAGCCAAAAATTCAGCACCACACTAGGAATTACTCTTGCACAGTCTTCATCTGTTGCATCAACAGACACTGACATATCACGTTCCGCGTTGAAGTTCAAAGGTCCAGTACGTTTTACTGTTTCTTCTCTTTGTATAACTTGGATGTTCATAGTACCATTTCCTTGGATTCGAGGATCAATTAATAAATATCGTTGTAGCCATCCAATAATTTTAAAACTCTTGTTGCAGATCTCCATGGGACATATAGATGAACCACCACCTCTCTCTGCCATGGACGCCGTGGCCATATGTACATTCCTAATGTGTCTTGTGAATTCTTTCTGCTCAGCAGTTTCTTGAAAGCAAGAAGGGAATGTGTAAGCTAATAGTTTGATGCACGGCTGAAGCATTTCGAATATTCTTTCTCGTGTTCGACTCCCTCTTTCAGGCACTCAGATATGGTTCTTTTGATCACGTGTTTAAATTCCTCATCCTTTTTGAGAAGCCCTCTTTCGTTAAGACTTTCCCTGTATTCTGACAAATCTGTCTGATTGTTGAATATCCAAAGCAATTAGCGAGATATTCGCTCTCTCATCAGTTGCATTTTACGGTCACTGATTCTGTGACTTTCTGAGGCAATCTCATAGTTTAGAACTCTTAGAACCTCAGTTACACCCTTCCGTGAATTGTATTCACAGAATACTATGCGTCTTTGGGCTAGAATCAATCTTTCCCCAGTCAGTTCAATCGTCATGTCCTTACTCGGGATTCTGTCGAGTTTAGTCTTTTTGAGAGCTGTTCTCGTGCAGCAATTATGGAAGGCTTGTAACCGTACAACACCCTTCTCAAATGTTGCTCAGCACTCTCTACGATAATATACAACAGGGAAAATATTAGTTTCAACCAGTTTTCTCTTTAATACTATTGGAATGCAGTTACTCGGAGTTACAGGTTTCAATTCTTTTAGATACTGCATTCCACTTCGTATTTGTTGACTAATTTCAACGAATTGGCTACCACTATTGGTCAATATACTTCCGAGATAACATAATTATGTCACCCATTCTATGACCATCTCACCACATTTGACTTGCGATATTCCTCAGCCTGATTCGTCAGTAAAGGACATGAATTTTGTCTTAGTAGTACTTATTGTCAGTCTAAACTCAAGAAATGTACTCCTTAGTATATCCAGGTTTTTCCAGGCTCGATTTATATCAGAGTCGATGATACAGAGGTCATCTGCATTTGTAAGTATGTTCACTTGAAAAATTAATTTTTTTTAAATTAAATCTTTTTACAAAACCACCGACCTAACTGTTTTACAATTTTATCCTTCTAACTTTTTTTGGATATAAAAATGCGTACTGTAGTGATCCTACCTATTAATATATTTTTTTATATTAAAGTAATCATATATTTATATATATGTAAATATTATAGATTACAAATTTTAAAAAATCGATAAGAATTTTACGTGGATTGTGTAAATTGTTTATTCGAAAGACTGACAATCGCATTATATCTATTTTCCAAATAAAACATTTCCAATTAAAATAGAACAGAATTACTTATTCACTTTAATCAATTAAATTCCTTTTAGTCGGTCAAAGATATCCAATATAATAAATCTGAAAAATTTGAATTATTCCTGAAATACATTTTTCCTTCAATTACACGACTAAAAATATGTTTAACCCACTTTATTACATCAGTTTAATCAGTATGCAGAGTAACTACTATTTTTAAACAATTCTACCTTGGTAACTTATCTTATCCTGTGATTATTGTGTCTTCATCTGGTTATTACTTTCCTCCAACCATTTTGTTATAAGTTTTCAGAATCAATACATTTTTGCAAACGAGAAACAAGTTCATTGATGCCCCTAATGTAGAAATCCTGATTTTTGGATGTGATGAAAGCGTTAAAGGCGTCTTTGGTGTTGCCTTGGTTTTTGAAGCATCTTTCCTGGAGGATATTGTCTAGATGATCCGAAAAAATGGTAGTAAGTGGGCGAGAGGTAAAGTAAGTAGGTTGAATGAACTAGAGTTTCGTAGCTCTATTCGTCTAGCTTTTATAGGGTCGGTTTTGCGATGTGTGGCTAGGCGTTGTCGTAGCGGAGAATTGACCCATTCATATTGACCAATCTCGGGCACATACGTTGTAGTTCGTAATGCATTTTGGTAATTAGTTGGCAGTACTTCTCTGTGATGATCATTGCACCGGTATCCAGCAAGTTGTGATGGATGAGACCGGTTGCAGACCACCAAACAGTCACCATAACCTTCTTTTGATGGAGTTTCGGTTTCGAAACTCACTTATAGTAAGGAGCCTCATCACAGTCCAACTATTGTGCCGAACATCATCGATGGTTGTAAAGAATCTACATCTCATGACACATCACAATCCGATCGAGAAATGGGTCGTTTTTATTGTGCAGAAGATGCGCAGAAAACATCTCAAAACGACGATTTTTTTGAATTTCGTTCAATTAGTGAGGCACCCATTTATTGAGCTTTTTTGACTTTCCAATTTTCTTCAAGTGCCGAGCGAAGGTTGAGGGATCAACATTGAGCTCCTCTGCGAGTGCTCGAACAGTTGTGGGTAGATCGAATTCCACCAGCTCCTTCAATTCGTCGTTGTCAATCATCGATGGGTGACTGCCATCAGGCTCATCTTCCTGGCTGGTATTGCCAGAGCAAAACTTTTGATACCAGCGCTGCATTGTGCGTTCCTTGACACTTCCTTTGCCCTAAACTTCGTTGATGTTTTGAGCAGTTTGAGCTGCATTACGCCCTAGCTTGAACTCGTAGAAGTAAATGTTGCGAAAATGACGTTTTGACATCTGCAATTAAAAATCGAAATTATTAACATAAGAAACATTATAAAAAAGTTATAAACAAATATATCTGAAAGAGTATAAATTAAGCTTTCAAATGATTTATAACATCATGAATTACATTATACATGCTTTAGTCGTATAATATTGCGGTAAATACAAATATAATCAAAAAAATGCATTCCTTTTGCAACAACCTAATATTTAGTTGTCGATTGCCTCTCAGGTTTTTCTAAATACTGACACTTTGATACTTGAAACGTAATTGCACATTACAGAAGACTTTAATCAACATTGCTGCTTCAAAATTGTTTTCAAAGCCTTGAAATTGGCAAAAACAAAACTAATATCAAAAGAAAAACGCGCTCAAATAGTACTTTTGAATGAAATTGGCCATTCGCATCAAAGGATTTCACCAATACTGGAAGCTTTACAGAAAGGCGTTCGTTCAACATTGGAGAGATTCGCTGAAACACAAACGTTTGCCGAAAGGAAACGCTAGGGCCGATCCAGAAAGACAACAGATAGTGATGATAGATGGTGGTGATGACATATACAAGTGTTTAGTAATCGATAATACAGTACCAGTTATTGCAGTTGAGATAAATCAAACGCTACTTACAATACAACGGTCACACGTCGATTTCATGCTGTTGGTTTGTATTGAAGGGTTTCTGCCAAAAATGTTGCGTTCGGTAGACATTCGTAAATGACTCAAATATGCGAAAAAACATTAAAACATATGAACCGATGAGTCCAAAATCGACATTTTTGGGACTAAGTGGCTAATGCGCTGCTGCAGAATATCTAATGAACTTAAAGCACCTCAATGTAGAAAAACAACAGTTAAGTTTAGGGATGGCAGATTAATGATATGTGACTGTTCTCTATACGACTATAGACTACAAATGCAAAATGAAGAAAATGCAAAAAATCTCCAAAGTGTTTTTATTAATTATTTAAGTCATATTTTATTATCATCAATAACTGAATAAAACTTGATTCTTCTTCTAAAATATTATCACTTAAATCATCATCATTATTATCTCCAATTAATTTTAAAAATTTGTTTGCCAAAGAGCGTCCTTGGTAAAATTAAGCGATCAGAATTTTCGAATATTTTTCAAAAATTTTTTGTAAAATTTTTTATAATTGAATTCCCAGTTATATTCTCACATACAGTTTGAGCAATTGACACAATTATACTAATAACATTGTTTCCGAGATTCGTTTTAAATTTTCTTCAGTTTGTAAAATTAAATAATATAATTTTATTAGGGTGGGTTTTACGATGTGTGGCTAGGCGTTGTAATTTTTAATCGAGTTTTAACTGCATAACTAAATAAATTAATATAAATAATAATAATAACAATTATATAAATTATAAATTATTTTGTAATCGAATTGTAAATAAATTGTAAATCAAATTTGTTTGAAAAATAAGAAGTTTAAAAATATCAAAAAATTAACAATCAAGAACGACTACGAGCTTCGCAAGTTTTGTGGAGAATTGTCCTAGTGGCGATTCAAGTGTGATACAAATAAATGTATTAAAAATCAAATTAGTGTTCTTAATATGGCGACCAACGACCTTGTGACTCCGAAAATCATAGATCCAGAAATATTCGACGGATTTGAGTCAAAAGTAGAGGAATTCCTAAAAAGCTTCGGCAGATATGCGAAGATCATGAGATTCTCAGAAAAAAGAGATTCTTCCGCTGACAGCATTCATGATTCCGGAAGCAATAAATAAGTACGAGAATGCACAGGGAGGTACATGGAAAACAAAATTGAGATCTGCATTCAACAGAGAGAAGAACATTCTGGAGATAGTCAGGGAACTTGTTGAAATAAAAGTTGGGTCAAACCACCCCTCAAATGTATTTCGGAAAATAGATGAGTTGTTTGAGAAACTAATAGAAAAAAATCGAGAAAAAAAAGATATCAGACTTGGCAAATGCCAACGCTGTAGATGATAGAGAAGTGAAGAGATTGATAGCCATGAGAGGTGTCTCGAAATCTGAAGATACCGAATGTATTCTGAAGAAAATATACAGTGAAGAAAATATATACTGAAGATGGACGCCTATACCATAAAGAGGAGCAACGAATGGAGAACAATCGAACATAAGAGATGACAGCCAAGACAATGAAACAAAGAAAGAATAATAGAAGAAACTTAGAGAAAATTCAAAACGAGATAAATTTCTTGCAGGGCATGCCACGAGGAAAGTTATGAAAGAAGAGTATGCTCAAGCATCAGGTACAACCACTGTAACAGAAAAGAACACGTAAGAACGCAGTGCTATGAAAATCCAAATAGATTCAAAGAACGGGAGCAATGGAAAAGAGACAATGGTAAAACTGGAATAGATGACAGGAGAAACTATTCGAAAGTGAAATATGAAGAGTGAAGGACAAAGACGTATAAAAAATTTCCAGTGGCTGAATTAGGTGAACCAAATGAGGAAAGGGACAAAATGTCCGAAAGAACAGATAGAAGGGAAGATGTGACAAAAAGAGATTACTTCACGAATAATAGGAAATTCAGAGCCGAGTATGAAAACGAGGATGCACGATCACAGGAAGAAGTGATCACTGTGCTACAATAGAAAGTAAATGTATGTATATATGTAAGATGTATGTATGTAAATACATAAATGTATGTAAATTGTATGTGTGAATGTGTATGTGATTGTATGTTTGATGATGCGTATAAAAATATTACTGTAGAGATGTATATATTGGGTGGTGAACATGATGGAAATGATGAAAAATGTGACAGCATAAAAACTGAAAAAAAGAATGTAGATTTTTTGGGAATACCAATGTTTAACATAAATTATAAAAAAATTGAAAGAACGACTATGTATAGAGTTTCGCATAGAGAATAAAAATTTACAGTACATGTTGGATGCAGGGGCCCGAGTTAATTTTATTAATGCAGAAATAATTAAAGATATGAAGAATGTCAAAATCAAAGAAACAAAAAGACGTATACATTGTGCAAATGATTCGGAACTTATAAACTATAAAATTGTGAAACTAAAAGAGATAATTGAATGTATAGAGAAAACGATTGATTTTTTATAATCAAAGATCTAGATCCAAAAATGATAGCAGGTGTAGATTTTTTGAAAAATTTTGAATAAAGTTGAAGAAAGAACCACCTCACAACGAAGATGTACCAGTAATACGAGACAACTCCTTTGATGGGAATAGAATAAAAAGAATTAAAAAGCTGTACGAAAATAAAATCGACGACCAACTAATGGAACTTTTAACAGAATTAAAATCAATATTTATGGCCGATAAATGGGATATTGGAAGAACTTCACTGACAAAACAGAAAATTGAAACACATGGAGAACTGGTATTAGTGAAACCTTATCGACAACCGAAACATTTCGAAGAAATATTAGATGATATTATAAGAAATTATGAAGAAAACAATATTATCGAAAAGGGTAGTTCCCGTGGAATTTTCCTCTGGTATATGTTTGGAAAAAGGAGAAATAGGATATTAGAATGTGAGTAGATTTTCAACAATTGAACAAGATCACGGTCAGGCCTGCTTTTCCAATGTCAAATGTAGAAGAGATGATAAACACACTTGATGATAAAGTTGGGAAGCGCATACCATCAAGTAGAGCTGGAAGATGAATCAAAAATCAAAACAGCATTCTCAACAAAAAATGGCCCATACTGTTTCAAGAGAATGCCGTTCGGAATTTTGCCTGCAACGTTCAAACAATTAATGGTAACAATTTTGTACGAATTAAACTGGATAGAGGCAGTTACATATTAGGACGACATTCTGATTTTTGCGAAAGATAAAAAAGAATTCCTCAAACGAACTGAACATATATTTAGTAAAATAAAGGTATCTGGTATAAGAAGAAACTCGGAGAAATGCAACTTCTCGGTTGAAATGACAATGTTTTTGAGACACACGATCAGCAAAGATGGCATTGAAATAGATCAGACATAGATCGATGCCATTAGCAAGTTTCAGAAACCTTCATGTGTTAAGCAGTTGAAGAGTTTCTTTGGATTAACAAACTATTACAGAAAAGATCTGAAAGACTACCCAAAATATTCAAAAAAAGAAAAATGATCAAAACATCAGTACTAGTATACTAAGACTTTGAAAATGAGTTCATATTGAATAAATACACCAGCTTCGACCGCATTGGGTCAAAAAAAATATTTTGTAATTTAAATCATAAATTGTTTTTGTAATCGAATTGTGAATTAAATTGCAATTTAAATTTGTTTGAATAATAAGACATTTAGAAATATTATTAAAAAATTTATCAATCAAAAACGATGACGAGCTACGTAAGTTTTGTGGAGAATTGTCCCAATGAAAATTCAAGTTGTGATATCAATATATGTATTGAAAATGCTATAATTGTTAATAATAATAATAATAATAATAATAATAATAATAATAATAATAATAATAATAATAATAATTGATTATGCTTGTTGTAATAATCATTGTGAGAAATATTTTGAATGTTTGATGTTTTGTGTTTGAATGTTGTATGTTCATTTGGAATTGTGTCTCTCCTACCCAAATGGATGATTAATATTTTAATTCATATTATCTGAAGATATCTAATGTTTAAGTTTATTTTTAATTTAAAATAATTGTAAAATTTTAAATAAGTTGATTAGTTTTATTTACAATTTTTAAATAAATATATTGAATTAATATTTTTTTAAAAATTAATAATCATTTTTATTTTTAACTAACACAATTATAAAAGGTATTTTAACAATTTATGTAAATCTTCATTTACTCAGATAATAAGATTAAAGTCATTAATTAATTAAACGGATGCAATCGTACGAAAGCTTTGACAAAGATTGACTTGAGGACAATAAAACATGTTTTAATAATAAAAATGTTAGGGTTTCGAAAAATACATATAACATTTTTATTAAAATTTTTATGAAGAAAAACTTTTTAATAATTCTTTAAGTAAAATTAATAATTTCAGACAAAATAATATTTAGTTTAACAAAATTTGGAATAAAAAATTATAAATTTTTAGTGTTTGTTTTCTTTGATTAATTTTCAAGGCTGATGAAAACTACTATATAAACAGTAACAAATTTAGTTTAGTTTGCCCAAAAATTTACCCAAGAAATTTTTCTTACAGACAAGAAGAAAATTTACAAGGAAAGTTAATATTAAGTCTGTCTGTTATCTTTTTTAAACCATAAGTATGGGAGAATACGGTTTGAAGTAATAAACAAAGTGTCGTTCATTTTGGAGATTCACAGTTTTTACTGTAATCTAGTAACTCGCACGAAATATTAATTTTTGTTTGTGTTCTGTTATCGAAGAATAGAACTATTATTATTGTTGGATGTGTTAATTTTTGTTATTTGAAAATAAAGTTTCATAAAAGAATTTGTGTTCCTTATTTATATATTTATGTTGGAAGTCCTTACTGATTAATTGGAGTTAGATTAGCAATGAAAGATTAAAGAGTAAAGATTAAAGATTTGTGTTTTAAAAAGGAAATATTTGAATTTTAAGATTTTAATACCCAACAAAAATATTAAAAGTCATATTGGTGTTCTTAATAATCAGTATTTTAAAAAATAGAAAAAACAGAAATTCGAACTATTATGAGTTTCTATTTGAAACCTCAGCATTAAAAAACCATGCAAAACCCCAATAGCGTATTCTGATGCAATACTACTACACAGCAGACAGTCTCAAATTGGTTAAGGAATTTCATGAAAGGTAATTTTAACCTCAATTAAAAAAATTAGTACCGTCCGCGAATGTTCCCTGCTTGGCATAAATTTGGACATCTAAAACACAGAAATACAACAATTATTAAAACGCTTTATCAATTTATGAGTTACGTATGAGACACTACATAGTTACTCAATATTATGACATCATTGCCTAACCATTGACCTACTTTTTGCATTGTGCACAATCCGTTTTCTGAAATCCGCATTTCATACTTGTACACCTAATATCCATTGTCATAGAAAGATGAAGCTTCGTTGTATTTAAAGGTTATTGTAGGAAAACACAACCTCTTTAATTATGCCGTGGAAAATTAACGTTGCATGTTATCTGTCCTGTTTAAATCATTTAAACTTACCATTTTGAAGGTTGATACAAATGATGGTTAATAATTTTAATTTGTAAAGTCACAGGGATTTTTGGACTTATGAAACTGTAATTATTATTTATTTACGTATAATGTGATACAGTTTTGTAGAATAATGTTTTTTATAAATCGTTTTTTTTATTCTTATGTTCTATTGCAGGCATAACAATATCGTAAACTTTATAACAGTCTTTTTTTTAAATGAAGTAGTTAATCTGAAAGCACAAGAAAAATAGGTTGTCAGTTTTAAATAATACAAACGAAGAAAAAGAAAGTAAAATAAAAATAAAGACCTCAATATCTTTTTTGAAGTTTAATCAAACGTTATACTGCAAATAATATCCTAAATATTCGATAAAAAATCCCATAGTTTGACTTAAAATTTTTTTTAAAAATTTCCAATTGATCACAAAATGGTATTCCCCAGATTTATTTGATATTCATTATGGAAGTGTCCCTGTTAAAAGAATCTCCAACTTGGAAGACATTGCTTAAAAGAACCTAAATATTGGCGATTATGTGAAACATGATACAGCAAATATTAAAGAAATTTATTATTATTTATTTTTAAAACCTAATTTACCAAAATCGATATTTTCTCTTATTTAAATGGAAAAAAGTTTCTGCTAAAAGCATCTTTTTATTGAAAAATTCTGACCATCCAAACATTTTTATGTATCTTTTTAAAAGTTTTAGTAAAATAAGTTTGTTATGCCAAAATTATGTAAAATTAACTTACAATTAAAATAAGATTATCATTAAGTGTTTCATAAAATTATTGTGAAATTATGAGTTTATACCATGCTGACCATTTATAATAATTATATTTTTAAAATTTAATGCAGTTTACATAGGAATAATAAATATGTCTTTTAGAACAAAATGATCAAAATAGATAAAAAAAATCAACATGATGGTTAATATTTAATAGCTTTGCCTTTAACAGTAATAGAAGAAGTAATTGAAGAAGAAAATCTTAAAGAAAAGTTTTGGCATGGATGAACCAAGAGCCTTACAATATAACACAGAAAGAACAGTAATTTGGGGTTTGATTTATGTAGCTTGATTTATCACAATGTCCCTGTACTTCTTTATTTTGAGATTAAATAAACTTTCCGGTCATGGATCCAATATGGATCAGTGAGGCAACTTTATAAACATTGAAGGGTGATGATGGTTTGAGTGTGTGAAATTGGAAAATTGTTTTCTTATTGTATTTGTGATAATTTATAATTTTAACGGAATCGAGATTTAAAAATTAATGAAAATTTAATAATCTGATAACATTTAAATTTACAAAGTTATTATAAATTTTAAATATAAGTAATATTTTTCAAAAATCTAAATAAACATTGTAAGTAGCGTTTATGCCACTTTCATTATTATCACATTCTGAAGTCATAATTTAACACCACAAAATTTATTTAAATTTATTTCATAACTTTTATCAAAATATATCAATTGTTATTACTGTAAACATATTTTAAATAAGTATTTATTTATCATATTTTTACTCTACATTTTAATTTTTTTAATTTATTTCTTTTAAATTTTCAAATCAAAAAAATAATAAATTATTTTGGCGAAACTTAAATTTAAACTAAGCCCTCATAAACATATTTAACATATTAATTAAAGACATTTAAAAAGTTTAAAATAATTTTACAATTAATTTTAATTAATTTTTATAATTTAGTGAAATATTTTTCCAATAAATTAAAATATAAACTACGTAAGTTTTTGTAAGATAATTGTATTTTAGAATATTTTTACATAGTGAATTTTAAATAAAATTTAAATAAAATGATAATCAAGTAAAAACGCAAAATTATTTAATTTTATAACGAATATCTAAATATTTAAAAAAATTAAAAAAAATAATAACTGTTATGGAAAAATGATGACAAATGGTGAAGGATCCTCCAAGAATCAACTCTGAGATAACTCTAATTTTAATGATAATAAATGTTTTAATAATAATTGTGTCAGGGCTCTTAACCATGCCTAAAAAATAAAATTTTCTGGACAATAAAAAAGAAAAACAAGAAAAAACAGGATCATTAAACAGAACAATTAAAATTGTGACTGCTTGGCAATGTCTAGTTTTTGTTTTGCAATTTCCATGTGGTCTCTTTTAAAAATAACTTTTAATATAAAATTTCCCATTTAATTTTAAAATTATTGTTTTCATCATTTTAATATTCCCAAACCAATAAATTTTATTACCTGTATGATTAAAATATATAAACATTTTTTGATAAAAATAAAAAAATATTTTATTATCACATTAATAAGTGAAATTATTTTACAGCTTTTCTGAAAGTTAATTAAATGGAAAAAATAACGTAAATAATAAAATGATAATTTATTCAAATTTGTATTAATTTATTTTAATAAATACCTTTTATTATATATTGATTAATCGCAATAATATGGAAAAAACTACGGAATGTTTAGCAATTAAATAATTATTTTATCATAGAACGTTTTTTTCAAACGAACGGAATGAATTATTAATAATACCTTTATAATCATCAAATAAAACTTGTAAAACAAAGAATTTTTGTTAATTCGTTGGGCGACCAACAATGTCTTCTTTTGATAACAAATTCGAAAAAATATTTGTCTTAATTATATTAATTATGAAAATTTTTTATATCATATGTTGTTTGCTTATTTATATCGATTTGTCTTGGTATTATTTGTGTTGGTTCAAAGAACCGTTGTGAAGGAAAGGTTGACGCTGGGTCGCTATCTGAATTTAGTGAGTATCTCCAAGTTCTTTTTTCAAGCCAGATATGTCTGCGCAATAACACAGGCCTTCTTGTATGGAAGGGTACTTTAAAACAGAATCACTTCTATCACTATAAAAGGAAATACTTGTACCAGGAGTTAATAAGCGCCACTCCTTCAATCTAAAAGCTTTCAACTCACTTGGATTCTTACCAAGCCATAAATTTCTAATCAAATCATTTAAATCGGACTGAGTGATATAACGTTACATCAGTATTTGAAGATGAACATTTTCATTATTTGCTAGATTCTTCAGTATCATTTTCTTTTCCTATGGAAAGCGGTGGAGAAGGGACTAGATGAGTGCCATCATGACGAACGGAAAAGGTGACTGAAAACACATCTTGATATTTCATCTAAATATTAGTAGTTTCTTTAAGCATAAATAACAGTCCTTAGTATGATCTGTTTGCATTTTCTATCGAATGGAAATTGCGAAGGACACTTTCCATTACCATGTAGCCAAATAATTAAAGCTGAAGGGCACGTGTTACAAATTGTATAAGGGACCAAGCTCTTGTATTCCCATCTTCTTGCCAAAATAAAGGCTATATTTATTTTCCGATAGAGTATTAGTACATCTTCTACGTTTGTTTATTGTGAATTGTCATCATAAATAACAGAAACATTTAGGATTAATCATACAAGCCAGGCTAGAAGAAATCCCAGATAGAGCTCAAATTATTTTTCGGAACTTCAAGAAGAATTCCATTATGAAAATAAAGCTATTATTGTCTTCACAATTATGTAAATTTGATTCGAAATTGTTGATTTAAGAATTGAATTCTTCTTCTTTTGACTTTACCGTTTAGGTCGTGGGTGCACCCAATTATAAACAAGCCTTCGCCACATCTTTCTATTTTTAGCTTCTTTTCTCAGACATTCCATACTCAGTCCAGTCCATTCTTTTAAATCGTCCATCCATTGCCTCTTTGGTCTTCCTCTTGGTCTTTCTTCTTCCACTCTTCTCTCAATCATAACCTTTGCTAATGATTGTTTTCTTATTTGATGACCGTAGAATTTCAGCTTCCTTTTCTTGATGATCTCTTCTATTGATTCCGGTCTTTTACCTAGTATTTCTGTCACTCTCCTCCAAACAAAGTCACTACGGTGCAGAAAACCAACTTAAGACTAATTTGTGAAAAAAGAAGAGACCACAAACGAATAATTTGTCATAACTTTATAGATTTCAAAAAAGCTTTTCACAGGGTGTTGCACGAAGCATTATGGCACACAATGAATAAACACAACATAGGAAAACATATCACGTATATTATTAAGAGCCTTTACGAAGATGCAAAGACAAAAGTGTTGACAAGTGAGCAATTTAGCGACTGGTTTAAATCATCAGTAGGAGTAAGACAAGGTTGCATTCTTTCACCAACACT
>MQRK01241269.1:56546-76444 GCA_001938485.1 Girardia tigrina | reverse complement strand
ATGCAAAGACAAAAGTGTTGACAAGTGAGCAATTTAGCGACTGGTTTAAATCATCAGTAGGAGTAAGACAAGGTTGCATTCTTTCACCAACACTGTTCAACCTTTTTCTTGAGAGAATTATTATGGAAGCAATAGAAGATCTAGATGATCTTGGAATAGGCTGCGGAGGAACAAGAATAACCAACCTACGATTTGCTGATGACATAGACCTAATCGGCAAAGATGAGGCAGAGATTCAGGAACTCACGAACAGATTACACAAAGTGTCAAACAATTTCGGAATGGAAATCAACAGACAAAAGAGCAAAGTAATGGTTTCAGGAAACCATAACAACGAGGTTAAACTGGAGATTTTCATTGAAGGGGAGAAGCTGGAACAAGTTAAGAGTTCATTGGAGAATTGACTAAAGTTAAATATTCGAGAAACTTTTAAATGACTTCCTTCAAAATAAATAAAAATATTTGAATTTAAAAACAACAAAAATAAAAACAAATTAGTGAAATTTTGGAACAGAATTTGACTTAATAAAAATATCAAATAACATTAATAATAAAATGATGCTGGAAAATTTTCCAGGATGCATGACAGAATGTTTTCTTTTTTTTGCGGTTTCGTTTCTGGTCCTGAACAATAAATTTTGCGTCATATAAAAACTGAGGTCGTTTCTGAATCCTCAAGATGTGTGAGCTGGTTCAGAAGGCGCTTAGATCTGGTTAAATGGTTCACCTTAGTTTTGTCTGACGTGAAATATCCTCTCTGCATTACGTAAAATTCGTAACGGTTGTCCTCGTGAACTACACGTCAGATTGAAGTATCATCAACATGTAGTTATTGGGCCAGTGCCTTCATTGATTTTATAGGGTCCTCTTTGACTGCAGCTTCTACTCGGATTATAAAATCAGGCATTCTGTTACTGTCAGAATGTCAACAATGTTGTTTCCTTTTGGAAACCTCCACCACATCACCATTTGCAGCTCCCATTTCTCTCCGAACTTTAAATAAAAATGCTCAAGTGACTTCAAAGAATCAAGCAACTTCTGAATCCGGAGTGTTCTGCAGCTACGAAGACAATAATTTCATGTCTCTTTTTTTCTTGCGTATAAGTAGGTTCTGCCATGTCTACTGGTAATAGAAATGACTATGTTACTTGAACACACATGAAAGGTGGTGCCTATATTGTGTGTTCTCAAATAGCTGCCGAACACTGTGTATTACAAATCAACAATATTTTGATAGATAAAAGAAATGGCTAACTACAGAGACGCTTCAAATAATCAAAGTTTTTATATGTAAACTGTGATAAGGTTTCTTTGACGGCGATCCTTCTTTTGTCATGCCTGTTTTCTGATATTTTTTTGTTATCAACTTTTGTTTATAAAAATTTGCAATCAAACTGTTAAATCAGAAAATAAAAATATTGCGAATCCGATATAATTATTTAATTCCCTTTAAATTATGCGGCTAAACTAAATTTATTTCTATATTTTAAAACTGTTTAAATATCTGAAATATTATTTTCTACTCCTAACTCAATTAATTTATAAAAAATAAGTTAATAAATTTTATATTATAAATTCGATTTAACGGATGAAATTATTTTTTTAACTTATATTAGAACATATTTAAAAAAAACAATTTAATAAATAATTAATTTCAGAAAATTCCAAAAGAAATCAATCATTTTCTGTTATTATTTTTTATCATAATTTAATTATTGTAAAGCAATTAATGTATACTAGAAAAAATAAACTTAATTAAAAAGGTTCATTTAAATCCATTTAACATCGAATCAATATATAAGCGTAATCTTTGATCAAAGTGACATTATCAGTTGGGAAACTGCAGATCAAATCGAAATATTTAATTAAATTTAATGTACGATTAAAGTGGTTCGAAAATTTGATTGCGATGTACACAAATGTAGAAAAGAAGTAGTTGCTAAATGTATAAAAATTTGTTTAAATTAACAGGATATTATATATTTTCCGTGTTAAGACCAAATTCATATATACACTCATCCCTCGATTTACGAGGCACTTTATGTGGTTGTAGTTTTATGGGATTTTTATTTTTAAGCGAAAAAGTACTCCAATTTCGTACGAACTCATTGATCTGTTTTCCGCGGTATCGATTTGAACTGATTCTTGTAAAGCGGTATTTAACCCTTTACAGCCCAAATTATTATTTTTGAAAAAAAATTTTTTATTTTTGTTTTGTTTCTAGAAACAAGTGAGAATCGCGCCTTTTTGCATTCTAATATATGTAGTGTCATCTATTAGACTTTTTAGAAACTATTACTGTGTAAAATTTAAATTAGGTAAAAGAGATAACTGTAATTTATTTTTTCAAATATGTTGCCATATGGCAACAATGTACTGGAAAGGGTTAATATATGCGGTTTTTTTCAAACAAAACTGATTCTACATACTAAAGCTGATGAGGCACATAAATTCACTACAAAAACGCTCGAGGAGACTCTTCGATTTGCTAGAAAATATGTAAACTCAATTTTAAGTATCAATATAAATATTGAGCATTCTGTTCAATTTAAATGAAATATCAACAACTCTTTTGTTCAGTATGAAGAAACCTTAAAATAATTGATCAAAAATAAAAAAGCAATTAATTACAGAATTTATGCTTAAGACGACAAAGAAAGTTCTAATCAGAATTGAAATTGAAAGGGACCAATATATTTTAAAGAAAAGGCAAGTATTTTTAAATATAAAAAATTGATCATTTATCATTGATCAATGATCATT
Source organism: Girardia tigrina (assembly GCA_001938485.1). Classification (NCBI taxonomy): domain Eukaryota; kingdom Metazoa; phylum Platyhelminthes; order Tricladida; family Dugesiidae; genus Girardia; species Girardia tigrina. The sequence continues at coordinate 73,681 of MQRK01241269.1, read as the reverse complement.
GATCATTGATCAATTACGATAATTGTAAAAAGTTATCTTAACAGAAAGGGTTCATTACAATAGGCCCCTTTTAGAACGGAGTGAAAAGTAAATTATCCTTGTTAAAAGCGGTTTGTAATTTAATTGTAATCCGTTAAATAGATTATATATAACAAAATAATTGTTCAAGTATGTACTTCTACATTGATTGTGACAATGATTAATTTTTTTATCAATTGAAACTTTCTAGTTTATGTATGCTATCATTAAAACTTCAAGTCGGTAAAAATATAAAATAAAGAAATTATATGCTTATTGCCTTCAAAATCTGAAGAAAACTAATAAGAAAATTCCTATCTTTATGTTAAGAGAATTCTCACATTTATTACTACATTTTTTACAATTACAATTTGGATCATCTCTATGACAATTTTTAGTGCTGATTTTGCTCATATTCATTGATTAAAGATTCTTTTAAAAATATTTAATACAAATGTCATTGATTAAATTTAAAATTACTATTTATCATTTAAAATATTAATTTGATTTAATAATTTACAAATTTAATAATAAAATTATTAAAATCATTTAAAATAAACAATCATAATAATATTAAAATAAATTTAAATATTACATCTAAATTTGAGAAAAAATAGCTTCAGATAATAAGAATTAAAATATTAATCATCCATCTGAGTAGGAAAGAACTATTCCCAAATTAACACACAACATTCAAACACAAAACATCAACTTTTCAAGTATTCCTTACATTAATAATAATAATAATACATATTTTGCATGTGCTCGTGGTTTCAGTTTACGGAGATTTTTTAAATTGATCTTCTGTTTTTAATGAATTCCAAGTATCCATTTACGCGATTTTCAGTTTTCGAGAACGAATCCTCGTAAATCGAGTGATGGAAAAAATCTTTTTCTGACAGGTATCATGTAGAGTTGAAAATCAATTCATTGTTTATGAAGTTCAATTAATATAATAGGACATATTAAAATATTCAACTATAATTTTAATAAAAAGATTATTAAATCATTTTGACTGGCATATTATTGCACTGAGAGAACAAATTTTATTCTTTAAGAATTTAAAGATCAATTACCAGCTCATAAAACCTTGGAAACCTCTCCATCTCGAACCATTCTTGCTCCCGGAGAAAATGATCGACTTCAACGTATTTAATTGAGTAACATTTAACGAAAATTTAATCTGAAGTCCTTTTTTGAAATTCATTAGTTAATAATAGTTTTAGGGAGACAAACGTTCTCTTTTATATTTTTTGTTCCACATTTGATTGAAAATAATTTTATTAAATTAATTAAAATTTTTTTAATGGAATGAATATTTTAGTTTAGTATTGAGTATGGCAAAAACGATGAGCTCATGTGACAAACCGGGATGTCAAGTTTTATACAACAACACATAATAATAATGAGCATCCACTAATTATTAAAGTAGATAAAGGACGCCAAATTGGCGATTGTGAAATGATATATATATATTTAATACTTTTAAAAGAAATATTTAATACTTTAGATCTCTTTTTTATGTTTTTCTAATGCATATTTTAATACACATGAAGGATTCTGAAACTTGCTAATCGCATCGACCTTTGTATGATCTGTTTCTATGCCATTTTTGATGATCACACATCCCAAAAACTTTGTCTTTTCAACCAAAAAGTGACGTTTATCTGGATTAATTCTCAGACCCGATTGCTTTATTTTATTAAATACGTGTTCAATTCGTTTGAGATGTTCTTCCTGTTTTGGTGGTCGATAAGGTTTCACCAAAACTGGTTCTCCATGCGTTTTGATCTTGTGTTTGTTCAGTGACGTCCTTCCAATATCGCATTTGTAGGCCATAAATATTGATTTAAATTCTTTTAAAAGTTCCATTAGTTGATTGTCAATTTTGTTTTCAAACAGCTCTTTCATTCTCCCCAGTCTATCCTCGTCTGATGGATTGTCTCGTATTACCAGTAACTCATTAGTGTTTGATGGTTTTCTCTTTAACTTAATCCTGAATTTGTCCAAGAAATCTATTCCTGCAATCATTTCTGGATCTAAATCTTTGACAACAAAGAAATTCACTGGTTTTTTTGCATTCTTTCAATTATCACTTTAAGTTGAACCATACCATAGTTTATAAGTTCTGAATCATTCGCACAATGTATTCGTCTTTTAGTTTCTTTGATCGTGACATATTTCATATCTTTAATTATCCCTGCTTTAATAACGTTGACTCGAGCTCCTGTATCTAACAGACATTTGAAATTTTTATTCTTTATTCGGAACTCTATACTTGATCGTCCTTTCAATTCTTTATAAATTATGTTAAACTTTGGTAATATCAGTACATCGTCAGCATTTTTTATCTTTTTCTCATTTTCTTTATCCATATTAGCACATATTTCATCGTCTTCCTCGGGTTCATAATCTAATCTACACATCTCCAGAGGAATATTTTCAAACACATCACTACCGACACTTCACGAATACCTATTCCTACTGCGGCCGGTCAAATGACCGGTCTTTCACAACTTAAATTTTTAAATATTGAATGCAGACCAATAGCCAGCTTACCATTATAAAAATATATTTTCTTTTATTCAAGAGTTCATAAACTACATTTTATTCTTTTTCGTCGCACTTTTTACAAATGGGCTTTTCAACTGTACATTTTCCGCATACGCACTTTTTACATTTTATACATATTTATTCGCCTTATTATCTTTACAATACCTTATCTGACATGTTTTCCATTCACGGGAACCTGTACTTGCGCTGGGTATTGGTTGATTTTCCTTGTCTACCTCTTGTTGGTATTCGATGGCAAGTTCTTCTGCCAATTGGAATAGAAATTCCTGTCTTGTAATTTCTCCTCCCGTAGTTTCTTTATATAACACCCATGCATTTATCCCGGCTAAATCCAATATATTAAAAAATACTTACAAAGGCCATCTCCGTGATTTAGATTTTACCGAATAATTTCTGGTCATTTGGTCAGTCACATCTACGCCAAATTTGGTGCTATTATATAACTGAATTGTCTCCGGTGGTCGGGTGTCATTTTCTTCTACTTGTACGGAATTGTGCATTGAACTAAGAATTAGAACTTTCTTTTTTGGTTTGGCTTCGTAAACTGTCAACATACAATTATTTGAGCGATAGAGTTTTGCTGAGAAAAGTGCCGCATCGTCGTTTTTTAATTTTACCAGCCTTGGTAGTTCTTTTCTATTTGTTCTAATTTTCCCAACAATCGTAGTTTTTTGTTGCTAAAGGTAGGCTTGTAAAAAAGTTGTCCGTGATTATATTTCTTCCAGATCCTACATACGGTTTTGCTAATTTCATAGTGACAATCTCTCCAAGAGGAACTGAGGGTTCTCTACTTTCATCTTTTCCTAAATATTGAAAGCCGTTTATTATATATTTGCTACGTGCATCGGATACTAACCAAAATTTTATACCAAATTTGTTCGGTTTATTGGGCATGTATTGAGTTAATCTACACCTTGATTTCGTTGGAAACAATTGTTCGTCAATAGTAATATATGGCCCTGGTTTATAACAATTTTGACTGTTGTCAATAAAATTGTACCAAACTTCCGAAATCATAGCAAATTTATCGGTTTGTAAGCGTTGGCTTCGCTGGTTTCTGTCGTCAAATCGAATAAATCTCATAATATCTGTAAAGTCATGTCTACTGATAGTATTTGAAAGAAAGTATTCGATAGAAAGGCTATATCTATATTCTTAGCCTCATATGCGTCGCGTGCACACAAAATTGCAAAAAAATGCATATAACTTTGTAGTAGACAATTCCCATTTATATCCCAGCACTCTAAATTCCTCTGTCTCTGTACACTTTCTTATAAGTTCGATTATATTTTTTATCAATTATCACAGAAAATGCCGTCCTAACTTCGCCTTTCATAATATTACGTTTATTATAACTATTCGGGCCTGATGTTTCCCTAAAAGTATTATGACTTGGTACTCTTCCAGGATTAGACCCTGTTTTTACTTCCTGCCAAACAGTTCCGTCCATAGTAATTTATCTTACCTCTTCATCATTCTCACTATCGGAACTAACTAAAACTATCCTTCTCTTTAGTCGTCTACATAAGTTCGAAATATTCTCTTTGTTCTCATCGGTGTTTGAGTTGGTTTCAAGTGGATCATAATTTTCCGTATTGTCGATTTCCATATCCAGAATTTCTTGATCATCCTCAGAACATTCTGCATTGATATCATTTATTTTCTCTAATAATACATTCTCACAACTCAAATGTCTTGACATTTTGTAGACAAATATTCCGCGGAAAAAATAAAGACTAAAATATGAAAATGTAAATCAACATAGGTAAAAAATCAATAAAAAATCAAATGTGAAACTTACTGCGACGTATTATTAGTCTTGTTCAGTATTTTGAAAATGATACTTACAACACGTAATACGATATAAAATATTATAAAATAATAATAATAAAAGACTGTCAAGTATCCTCTTCGTGACTTTTACGTTTTGATACACTCTGTTCGTGTTGCAAGACTCTACTGATTTGAATTCGTGAGAAGACGTTTATATATTTCCTTCAGTTATGAGTTCATTCTTTTCCGTTAGAGTAGATAAGAATTCGTGAGAAAATTCGAGGAAGTGGACCGTATCAGATCAATCAAGCAAATAAACACCTCTAACCCGATAGTCGAGCGAGAACTGCAAATACTTGGAAGTGCCGTAAACCATTTTCTGGAAGGCACTTATAGGATAAAATCATGCCACAACTACATTACCTTCCGTTTGTAACGAGTTTATAGTTTTGGCATTGAGTCTTAGAGAAAAACTATTACAAAAATGTATAAATCGTACCACCGGTCAAATGACCGGTCGTGGTTGGTAAGACAGACTACAAATTTTTCTCAGAAAATAAACAATAAAAAAATAAGTGAATATTGACAAATGTATCATACATATATATGAGGAAAAGTCATAAAGTTTAAGGGCGATTCACTTACGTAGAATGTAGGAGATTCCAATTGAAAATTTAAAAACGGTCATTTGACCGGTCCCGGTAGGAATAGTGTTAATCATACATATACATTGCGTTCCTATTGTAGCGCACTCATCACTTTTTCCTGTGATCGTACGTCCTCGTTTCCCTGATCATTTCTGAATTTTCTGTTACCTATTCCAGTCTTTTGCCATCTTCTCTTCTATACGTTCTTTCAGAATAGTCCCCTTTTCTAGATTCTTCTCTTGTGTACAATTCGTCATCTAGTTCGTTCACTTCTGCTACTGGGTATTTCCTATTCTTGTATGTTTGCCGTTCTCTATACCGTTGATTCGAGTAATTTTACTTGTTGTTCCATCGATTATTTCCATTATACCTTTTCCATTGATCACGCTCCCTAAACCTATTAGGGTTTTCATTACACTGTGTTCTTAAATGCCCTTTTCTATTACAATGACTACACTTCACAATTTTGGCACTCTCTTCTAACATGCCCAACAGGTAATTTCTTCTTCTTTCTTCTTGTTTCTTGTTCTATGAATTTCTCGTCCTGTGGCCTTGGTGTTCTTTTTTTATTTTCCATTGTTTTCCATTCATTTTCTCTTTTTGTGTTATATGCCGCTACAGGAGCGTTTCTTTTCTTTTTACCATATTCGAACATTCTCGTTTGAATGTCTTCAATCTCTTCAGATTTCTTGACACCTCTAACAGCTATTTCTTTCTGCACGTCTCATCATCTATCAGATTATCGTAGACCAAATTTGATAGTTCTTTTTTATCCAACTTTTCCTCAATTAACTTTTCAATGATTTCATCAGCCTTTCTAAATGTTACTGTTGGATCGCTGGATCCAATTCTCATTTCTACCAGTTCCTTCATTAGATCCAGGATAGATTTTTCCTTTGAAAACGCGGATCTTAGTTTCTCTTCACATGTTTCACCTGCCGCTGCTTCATATTTTATTATGACTTCCAGAGTCATATATGGTGTTGCTAATAAGATTTTCCTCTCCTCTGAAAATCTCATTATCTTCGCATTTCTGTTAATGTTCGTTATGAATGCCTCAACTTTTGTTTCTGATCCATCAAAAATCTCCGAACCTCTAATGTTCGGAATCACGTGGTCGTGTGTCGCCATATTAAGAACACCAACATGGGTTTTCGAAATTTTATTTTCAATACAATTAGAATTGTCTTTTGGACAATTCTCAGCAAAGTTTTCGTAATTCGAGATTGTTCTAAATTGATAATTTTTTGGTTAATGTTTTTAATAAGCAATTATTCGAACAAATTTTTCATTATTTTCAGATTTTATTTTTAAAGTTCCAATTTTGTAAATTTAGTAATAATTTTATTTACATATTAATTTTATTTAAAAATTATTTTATGTAAAGAAAGAACATTTATTTAATTCAAAACTTAGTTAAAACTATTTACTTTATTTAAATTTTAATATGAAAATTTGAAACGATTTATTATTTTTAAAGTTTTTTAAATATCTTATGCTGTACTTTAAAATGCAAATTATACTCGATTAATTATTTATCGTGAACATCTAAAATATCAATTTTCCATCTGGGTGGGAGAAACACATTTCCAAATACTAAACTCAACATACAAAATTCAACATACCAATTTCAACATACCAAAGTTTAAATATTCCTCACAATCTTATTATAATGTTTAGTGTTAAAAATATTTTACGAAAGTTATTTTTCACAAATAAAAATAGAAAATCATAAATATAAACATATACCATATTTTTACGCATACAAGCCACATAATTCTTTCCTCGCCAGGGACATTTGGGGTACGTAAAATCACACATTACCCGTTGATTATCATGGTGTAATATTAGTTGCTATAATGTATATTGATATTACCGAGAAAATACGGTAATAGAAAAATCCTTGAATATAAAATTTGAGATATAATATTTTATATTTTAGGACTTTTATATTTTATATTTATATTTATGATTTAGTATTTAAAAAGAACTAAAAAAATCATTAACACTAAATATTGTAAAACAGTTATTAAAAGATACAATAAGAAAACATGAGAACAGAAATCTAAAGAAATATTTCATCCCTAAAATTTTGAAAACCAAAGAGCCACTGGTAGCCTACAAAACCTTTGAAACCTCTTTATCTCGAACCACTCTTGTTCCAGGAGAAAATATTTGACTTCAAGGTATTACACTGTATAACATTTAAAAAAAATTAAATCTTAAATCTGTTCTGACAAAATGTTTTTGTTAAATAATATACGAAAAAAATATTTTATTAAAATCAAACAATAAAAAGATTAAACATAAAATAATATTAAAGTTTGGATAAATATAATAATTAATTATTAAAAACATATTTCCCTGAAATCCACATTTTTTATGTTATTGTAACTGAAAATTAAACTTTTTTATAAAGGTTATTGGACCGAAATAACCAGTTAATTAAGTGAAATTAATTAATTATTAAATAAATTATGTTCTGCATGGTTATGTTGTTCTGGTAAAAAATATAAATGTAAACAACCGTGATAGAGAAGCGAAACTAAATACAGGAAATGTATTTAAAGTTCATAAATAATAATTTATTATCGGATTCCTCATTTTGTACAATATGCTTGTTACGTTCCGTTCCCTTTGACAGTTTCAAGGAAATTATTAGCTCTTATTTTATTAAAGTAAGCCTTTTTAACTCTGTCGTTCACGACAATGTCGTAGTCGCATCTGAATCATTGAAGTTCTATATAAGTCAAAATTGCTTAAAAAGTGACTTTAATTGTCAGAGAATTAAACTTCTCAAACCTTGCCTGATTCTATTTTCTTTTCATTTAACAAGTGATGTCAGATCTTGTAAAAATTTAATTCTATGTGATAAAACAATACAAGATAAAGCAAATCAGAGATAAAACAGAAGATTAATAACATTGTTAATATATGTTCATTATATGAAAAGTTAATTAAAGATAATCTTGATTCTACTTAGGCTGTTCCAAAAGTCCTCAGGTGGCCTTTAAAAACACACTAATACTTTACACTAAATATTTATGAAAAATTACAAAATCAAACTGATAACTCTAAGAATAATATGCAGAATATTAATAATCTAGTAAAAATTAACTTAAAAATACCAATTTCTGAGGAATTAAATTATTTTAAAAAATCTCTAATGAAAAGAACTTCAAGAAATTTTTAATTAACAGTAATCTTTACAACTAATAAAATATCAATTTTCTTTTGCAATAAATCTATAACTCCTTTGAGTGTGCAAGCAAACCTAGTATAATAAAGCTAATTGTTAACCAAATCTGTCAGTGGCGTGGTCACAGGACCGTGGCGTTAATCGAGTGTCTCTGAATACCTGGAAAATGACTATATAATTTATCATATAGCGGGTTGAGGCGTAAAATTTAAAAGATTCTGATTTAAAAAAAAGAAATTAGACAATCGCTTTATTTAAAGATTTTACTAAATATTTACCACCAAAAAAAATTTAAAATAATCAAAACTCAGAAAAGTTCATTTCCATAATATATCAATTTTATTTATTAGAAAAACTCTTTTATTTTATTCTTTTTATTCATCAAACGTTTTTTTTCTTTTTATCAAATTGAATTTTTAATTATTTATGTTTAAATCAAATCAACTCAAAAAATTAATTGACTGATCAATAAAACTTCTTCGACGACCACCTTGTTGAGATTTGAGAATTTGTGTCGATTAATTGTTTTCTTTTTCGAAAAATTTTAAAATTTAATTTATCCGATCGAAATTCGATATTTGAAGTATAAAGAAGATTCGAATAATTTATTTGAAATATCCTCCTATTTTGAATGACCCATGACAACTTTCGGATTCTCGAACAGTCATATTTGATGTGTTTATTTTGAATTCTTTACGTTGTGGACGTTTCGCCTTTGGGATCTTTTGGCAGAACAAGATTAGATATATGTTTTTGTTTACTAATTTAATAAATATATAAAGTATGAGGATGTTTATTTGATACATTTCAAATAAAAAATTATTTAAATAATTGATAATTTGTAAAAAAATTTAAATTATTTGTAGACATATAAATAATATCATTTAAATCTTGATTAAAAATAAATATAAACAGTAAATTATAAAATTAAAACTTGGAATTAGCTATTACTGATGTTTCACACAAGTCTAAATGTAAATTTGAGACGCAATTAAATTACTTTCCGTACATTAAAGAAACGATTCTTGAATTTATTTTCAAAATTTTCGAAATTCCTATTTACCCATGCAATTTTTAAATATAATTTGATTTTTCTTCAATTATACATTAAATCTGCACATTTCTATTTTATATCATTAAAAATTTTTACTTGAAATTCATCTCAAATTTCAGTGAGGATTTCCACAATAATAATATAATTGTTTGAAAATAACAAACAATCTTTTAAGTAACCTTATAAGAACATCATCAGTTTGATCGTTCATTGAGAAAATAGATTTACAAAATTTCCAAAATAAAATTGAGATGATTTTGGAAAGCTCTTCCAAATTTTTGAATTAAAATCTAACTAAAAAACTTTTTATAAATTAAAACAATATTTAAAATACCAAATTAAACATTAAATACACAAAATTAAAGATATAAAAATATGCATAAAAATAGGTTTTAATAAATTATTATTGTGAGAAGTGGTTGCAACATCAATATCAGAATTCATTTTTTAACACCAAAATTATTACCATAACAACAATTTACATATTTAGACATTTTTTTCTGTTAATTTAATTATCTCGGCACAAATTAATCTATTAAATTTTTTCGAATCAATTAATAAATAATTGCAAATTTATTAAATAATTTTCTCATTATAACTAAAAATTTATTTTAAAATTTATTTCAAATTGTTACATAACTTTTATTAAAATATATAAATTGTTATGACTGTAAAAAATATTTTTATTTATAAATAAATATCTAATATTTAATGGTTTTCTTATCATTTTTAATTTTAAGATATTTAATAGATACATTAAAAATATATTTTTTTATTTTTAAATAGATATTTATTTTTTGTATGATTTACTTTTATTATATCATTTTTAATTTTTAAAATATTTAAAAAACAAAAATAAAAACATATTTTATTTTTAAATACGTATTTGTTTTTTAATAATTGTTTTATTATATCATTTTTAATTTTAAAATATTTAATAAGCATATTAACATTAAAGTATTTTACCTTTTAAATTAAAAAAAATAATAAATTATTCTGGCGAGATGCAAATTTAAATTAACCCCTCATAATTATATTCAAAACATCAAATGTACTTTTAAAAGGATAAACGCTAAGAATTTTGCAGTTTTGATTAAGAGTTTAAAATGAATATCAGACGCGAGTTTTTCGAAAATGAAATGGTACAAGTTCATAGAGGTTCCTAAATAGTTTTTTTTGATCCTCAATATATGAATATAATAAAAGTTTGATGCATAAAGTCTGCGGTTTAAAGGTGACTTTGGAGTTTTTTATTAATGAAGCTTATGAAGGTTCTGATTGACTGTCAAAAATGAATTTAATAAAAGTTATTTTAAAAATATCATAAAAGATATTGTTGAATCCAATTATTTCAAAAGAAATATTAAATCCTATGAAATTGCTGACAATGAGCTTGTAACCAAAAAGGTAATTAATTCAAAATTATCATATTCAGAATGTACCAAATAATCAAAATAATTTCTTCAAAATTGAAACCATTTTTTCGTAAAATTAAGAGTTTTTCTAGAAATCAATCTAATTTATCAGTTCAAATGTCACTCGCGAGAATTCATGTACAATACGGAGACCTACCTATATCATTGTCGTACTAGAATTAAGGTACACTTCCAGTCCATTAGAAATAGTTCAATTATTGCTTTTAATAAAAGTTTTCATTGTAAAAATAGGTACTAAAATAAAATTTAAAGTTATTTTATTTTATGTCGGCATAATTTATGAACGTTTTGTTGCGAAAGAAATGTTAATAAAGCATCATAAACCATGCTTTAACGCGCATGGTGATACTTAAAGTATTTGAAAGCATGCTTTATGAGACGTATGATTTAATATTTTTCGACTATATAAATAGCAACTATATAAATTTATGTTTCGCCCGACCATCAGGTTTCCCCGAGAATCGGACGGAGGTAGTGTCGTTGCACAGCGGAATGTTTTTGCTGTCGTGCTGGGCCCACTCTTTATTTTTAAATTTTATCGAGATCATTTTTTTCTTAATCTTTGATCATTTTGCAACTTTGATGATAAATGCATTGGTTGCGGTTCAACAATTTTCGAGTTGATCATAGCCTCATCACATTGTTTTTAACAATCAAATGGTTAATTTTTCTTTTTTATTTTTAAGGACAATCAAAAAAATCAAATTAATCACTTATCTTTATTGAAAACGATTCAAATCTACAAAAATTCAATACAAAAAGAATGAAAATTCTTTATAAAAATCACACGCTTTCAAAAAAATTCAAATTTTAAAAAAAGAAAAATTAGTCTCAAATCGTCCCAGAAATTTTTAAAAATAGAGGAAATAGTATTTCAAAATTATCACAACTGACAAAAAAATCGTTTGATTTAACCTTTACAAAATCATAATTCGAGTTATTGTGATAGTTTTCTCTGGCCAAAACTTGTTCTCATCGATAACCAATCAGAGCAAGTATTTCATCACTTCCTCCAATCGATACCTCACACACACTCCCTCTCTCCACGATTCGTATAACTCGGCACACTAACTCAACTGATAATGAAAAGGAGTAACACAACTCGTCATTCAAACAATTTAATTATTCAAAACTAACTGAGTAAAACTCAGTTTTAATTCAAATCACTTCAACTTTGTTTAACCAATTTTAATTCTTCCTTTTCTTTTTTTACATAATTTAACTAAATTAACATATCATCTCTATAACAACAAAGAAAAGTAATAAAAATTATCACAGATTGTCATTTTTAATTGATAAATTTTATCTTCGAACGTTTGTTTTCTCAATAAAGGAAGGAAAATGATGAGAGATCTCGATTAATATAATTAACAATAAAAAAAATATATAATAATAATTTTGAATGCCGAACACTTTCTTCTATTTCAATGAGGATACCGTATTGGTGAAAATGGTTTATTTTGTAAATAATCTAAATCAAAAATAATTTTTGTCTTTATTTTATTATTTACTTAAATTTATTAATTATTATTATTCATTAACTACTTTGTAATTATTTATTGTAGACTGTTTTATAGACTATTTTATATTATATATAATTTTTACGGAAATTATTTTGCATTTCATGAATTATTTAAAATTCTTTTAATAAAAAGAAATATAAAATGTTTTTTTCTGTCAGCAGAGTTGCAGCAGATAAACATTTCGTTGGGACTCCATTAAATATTTTGTTTTGCTAATTTTGTTTCATTTTTGTTTAATTTTATAGAAAATTCTGATTTTTTAGATGTTTTCAGACAAAATAACAGAAAGAAAAATTATGCTTTTTGATTTAAAATTCAGAAAAGCTTTATGTTTTCAGCTTTAGTTTGTATTATTACAAATACGAAGCAAATCTTTGAATACTTTACAATAATGGTTCAGTTAAACGTCGCGGTTGATGTTCGAAGCTGAAGGTAAAATTTTAACGTTAGAGGTTCCAGTTTCTTTAGTTTGTCAAAAAATATATTATTTATTTTACTTTACTTTTATTACTGTTTTAAAAACTTTAAAAAATGAAACTTATTTTTATTTAAAATGTTTGAGTTATTTTTAATTTTTTTTAAATAATTTCTTTATTAATTCTCCATATTATTTGATTGGATAAAACTTTAATAAACTTTCCTAAATTTAAAATAAAAACACTTATTTGAAAAAAATCTACTAAAAAATAATTTTTATAATTATCTCTCGTGCACTCATTTGATGAGTCTCAGGAAAAGATTAAATTATGATTAATATTATTTTTAAATGGAGATAATTTATTATTCAGATGAATGAAATGGATACTGAATCACTGAAAAGTTCTTTTTTAAATAAAAAGTAAAAATAATTAATTAAAAATATAAATATTTTTGATGTTTTTAAAAATTGATTACCAGAATAAAGGAAATTCTAAAAGAATTTTAGAATTTTCTTTTAAAATGAAATTATCATAAAATATAATTTAATATAATATAATATAATATATTAGGTCGATGCATAAAGTTTGAAAAAGTAATTTCTAAAAATTTAGAAGATCTAATGAAATTGTTAATAATTAAAAAATTTTGAGAGTTTTAAATATAATATAAAAATTAAAATGTATAATTTTTATATGTGTAACGATTTTTAAAAATTAATAAAAGTAAACGAAAGGATTAAATATTTTTAAATGTTCTAGTAATTTAAAACTGATTTATAAAATTAAAAAAATCAAATATGAATATTTATAAGTATTTTTTTATATCGGTTAAAGATTTATAAAACAAATTGTTTCTCAGAAATAATAAGTTTGTTTAAATATCAGATTTAAACATTTTTTGTGTCGTATAATAAAATTTGGATGTCTGAAGTAACTCTTAATAATAATTCCGAGGATGTGCCACGAACATCTAATATATAGCAAAATAACTATCAAACCACCCCTGATTTTTATGTCGTTTTGTTCAAAGTGCATCAAGACTGAGGAGATCAAAGTACTCTATTGAGTTTTTCAGTCCGCTAATCCTAAATAAATAGAGCTCTCATAGATTAAAAGAGGGGAATATTAGAAATCTCAGCCAGACAAAAAAGAAACAATTTGTGGTTACAATGATTTTTAATGGTTTTTGTTCATCCGGCAGCAATTTTTATTAATGTTTTCTAAATTTGCCTTCCCGGATTCAATTTTTTGAAGAACTTACTGAAATTTCAGATTCTTTTAAATAGTTAAACATCGAGTGATCTTGAAGACATGATACATATAATATTAAAAATAATTTTAAAATCTATGTTTAGATTGTCTGTTTCAAAGTTATTATTTACCTGGTTTATACTTTACATAGTATTTACTCTTTTGTTACAATTTGTGAGAAATATAGACAATCTCTGTGTCATCATCGGTGACAATGTGCAACTCTTGTCATATTCTAAAAGCCTTTATCTCGCCAATATCATCAAAATATGGGTCAAGCCTCAGAGTTCGGTAATGCAAGTTGAGTTCAGTTGGTACAATAAAAGATTCAAAAAAGCAAATTATAAAAGTTGCTAATTTTTCAGACAAAACATTGTTAACCGGTTGCAGATTTTGTATTATTTCTTTGAAGATTCGTTTTTTATTGTTACTCATTCTTTTCTTGTGTTTTATATGAAAATCACTACTCACTCTTTTTGAAAATTCTTATCGTTTCGGTAAAAGTGAAAAAGAAGGAGAACAAAAAAGAATTGAAGTCAATTAAATGAAAATTGTAAAAAGATTTTGAAAATTTGGAGATTTTTATTCATAATAAAAAAAATTTTTTTAATATAAAATAGTAACAATAACAAAAAAAATAAAATTATATTAGAAAGAAAAAAATAATGATTCATTAAAGAAAATTGGTAATTGAAAACAAAGTTTGTTTGAATGCGTTGTTTTGGAAAAAAAAGTAAATTTTTTTATATGTGATAGAAAGTTAGATAAAAAGTAATATTAATGTATATCAGTGTTTTTTAATTTAAATGTTTCAAATGTTTAATAATTTCGAAAACTTCCCGACAAAACGTCAAAATAAACCAAATCGATTTTATCTCAATTCAGTTGATGTGATCAAATACAATACAGAAAATTAAATATAATTGAAAAGTTGATGTGCATTTCGAAAGTTCCAAACGAGATATCGGACAGAGAGAAAATTTGTTTTTGTGTGAATCATGCTAAATGCCGGTGGCGGTTTGATTGTCTTTGTTGGTGAGTTTGATTAGAAGTATCAAGAACAAACCTTACCCAGGGAATTTGAAATTGCAAACCTTCCTATCTCAAAAGACTTCACACCGACACCGGGGCTCCGCAACAATGCAACTGCGCACTCTTTGCTAATAAAAGTCATATTTATAATTTTTAAATGAATTTTTATTCGGTTTGTTTATTAAAGGTAATATAAAAGTCATATTTCGTATGAATGTTGGATTATTGCAACTGCTACCGGTCAAGGTACCCTTGAGAATACATATCTGTGTCAATCATTATTTGACTTGATCCTGTTTTACCATATCTATTGTTTATTAAATTACTTTTTATTCCATACAGTAATTTCTGAATATATTTTTGGAATTCCCTACTCAACTATAGGATAAAAATCGTTAAAAAAGGAGAAGAATATTTTTTGAGTAATATATTATAGAATTTTGTATCTGTTGTAGAAGAGTAAGTCTATATTTTCTCATGAGATTGAATGAAACCGAAAGAGATTATCAGTTAAATGAAGTTATATAATAATGCTATATAATTACTTTTTATGATTTATTTTCATTTGTACATTTTGTACTTGTAATTTGTTATTTTTCTAAACTTAAACGATGTAAGTAATTATTCTGAAAATCACTTTTATAAAATCACTTTTTCCAATATACACTCTTTCAAGAATCCTAACTTAGCCTATTGGAAAACATTTTTGTAAATATTTATAAAAAAACCGAATTATTTCTAAATTTTTTATGCAACTGAAAATATCAATATTTTTAAATCTGTAACATCATTTGCTTTATAAATATAATGAATTCAAAATACTGTTTTTTGGAAGCTAGGTTCAGAAGTTTGATATTTTAATCTAATAGACTTTTTACTTATTTATACTTGCTTATTTGCGGTCTTCAGTTCAACTCAAAGGTTAATAGTAAACGAGTCGTATAATATATGTTATCCTTAGTTTAAAATATTTGTGAGCAAGCAAATTTAAATGACTTTCTTAAATTTTTAACAAATATTGGTTTAACATTTATAAAAAATATATCTTGTTTGCTGTCAAGTACTAAGGACCTAATTCGATTATTTATATTTATTCAACTCAGCTTTCTAAAGAGTTAATATACATATTAAACATTGACCATTTAACCCCAATTTCCAATTTTGGTACTTGTTGGGTTCTTGATCAAGAAAAGAATTCATCAACAAAAAATTCTATTTTTATAACAATAATAATTATTTAAACAATTTTTCTTGAGGAACTTTTTTTTTGTTTTCATTTGACTAGATTAATTATACATAAAATACTGGATTAAAAATATCGATAAGTTATTTATTAAAACTTTAATTTAAAAACCTAGCCACAATCAACCTTCCCATTAAAATAATCATCAAAAAGAGAAAAGATTGTTTTTATAGCAAAAAACACAAGACAATCAATCAAGTCTTTTGTTCAAGAATTTTAGGGATGCGATTCAGACAAGTTCTATTTCTAGGTAAATCTGAAGTTAATTTGCATACCTCTAACCATGGATATTCTGCTGTTGGACGAGTAATCAAGGTTACGTAGGAGAAACATTTCTCTAGTCTCAATGATTTCCATGATTGGAATAGAGCTTTTAAACCTTGGTGATCATGTATATATCTGAGGATTTATTTGGTTTTTATGAAGAATGCCTGAATAGAATCGTTTTTCAGAACAATCATGTGTTAATTATGGACAATGATAGATTCCATTACGGAGAAGAGATTAAAGTTTTCATTTCATTCAGAGATATCCTACTGATGATGTTCCAAAATTATTCTCCTGACAAATCAAATTATAGAAAACATTTGAGTGTATTAAGTAAAGTTTAAATTGAATTAGATTTATGGAGGAGGTAAGAAGGTTGAAGAATAAAAAAGGTTGAAGAATAATATTATTCATAAGTTTCATATTGTGAGCACTTGTAAAGAGTATTTTTGCATTTTCTAGCAGCTTTGTTAATGCAATCAATAACGGGAAGAAAGAATTAATGACATTTTTTATTTTTTTTGTAATACATTAAATTATTTGATTGCCATTTATCTTTCGCGCCCGAACATCGCCTCTAAAATGCAATCCTATTCATTAATTCAACTCGAATGGCGCCTGAGATGAGCCATTACAATGTATGATTAAATTTTACTTTATATTGTTCGTGCATTTTAAAACCCTATATATATATATATA
>MQRK01241269.1:43682-55487 GCA_001938485.1 Girardia tigrina | reverse complement strand
TGCGATGGGGACTATTTTTCTGATTAAATAAATGTTTTATATGGTTTTATTTTTGTTTCTAAAAATCAATAAAAAACGACATAACATTTGGGTACCCCTAATATATATATATATAATGATGGACACTTCATTCAGTTTGAACACTATAGAGTTTCTGGCGAAATCGAAACAAACGTTTTTTGATATTCTGTGAAGCTAAAGATGTGATAATTAACATTACTGTTTTGTGTGTAGTTCATGTTTTTGAAATACTTTTACAAATGATCAAAGAGAATTGCGAATATATTAAAATATTTGAATATTATCAATTTAGTCATTAATGTCATAAAAAATGGAATCAATGAACGAAATGTGTAGCAGCGAAGATGATTTTGGTTTAACGATGTTTAGATCGATTGATAATATTCTGAATTGACATAAAGAAGATCGTCATCAAGACACTAGCAGTGAAGAGAGTAATGAAATATTTTGTAGAAGATGAAAAATTATAATAATAGAAAGTGAAAGGGAATATTCTTCTGATTCAGACGTTACAACAGAGAAAGATAGTTCTGAATTGGAGGATGTCACTGAATCAATAAACAAACAATTGCAAAAAAGCCTCAAATTTCAACTGAAAAAAAACTGCCAAAAAGCCACAAAAAATATTTAATCGGATTTATTGCAACTTTCTTTACCGACACAGAATTTAACAAAGAAAGTACGAACAAATCCTTTCGACAGAGTTTGACCATTGTATTATCCAACTGTTAGTGATATTAACTAATTTATTTTTACTAAGACTCCAATCTTGCTTTATGTGATATGTGGTTAAATTATTTTTTGTCCTTCCGTTTAAATTAAAGTTTTGTTACAAAGTTTTTTATCATAAATCTTTTTATAAATATATATAGAAAGGAAATTTACCAATTAAAAACAAGTTCTTAAATTTATCAGTTTTTTTAACACTCACCTTAACATATGGTTGTACTAAAAGTATAAATATAAATAAACTATTCATAAATAAATAAATTTTCATTTATTTCTAAAATTTAATTAACTTTTTAATATATTTTTATATAATTTAATAAAACAGAATTTATAATAAAAAATATTTTTTAGTATAAAAAGTCTTACATACAAAACGAAAGGCAGAGGTTAGCAAGATAAACTAAACAAATAATTAGTGATTAATTCGCCTGGTCTGCTGATCAGTACACCCAACAAATGATTAATGAGCGATATTGGAATAGATAAGATGTACAAATATAATATAACAGACATCCGAGATACGAGCTGCCGTTATAAGATTCAAGATAACATTCTAATTTGATTAAAACGAAAATATAAATTCATTAAAACAGTTTCAAATAAATAAATGGTAATAAAAACCATCATTATTTAAAGCTTCTCATTATTCCTATTTGTTGTAATTACTTTTAAAAATATAATTAAATTAAATTAAAAATAATTATTATATTATTATATACATATATTATCGATACAAGTAATTTGACAAGTAAATTTTAATAATTGTAAGGGTCGTGGTTTTGTTCTCATGACAACTCAGATGAAAACATTGTTAAAACCTTTATTTATTACATTATAATATAACAAGTTTTGTTAAATTAAATTTCTGAGGAAATTTTTTTTATTTTTCTTGCATAAACCAATAATATTAAAAATAAATTGTAAATATAAATATATTTTAATTAAATGTAAATTTTATTATTTTTAAAATCTTTATTTTTTTATTTTTTTAAAACTATAATAAGTTATTGAAACTTCTTTTTAAATATTTTTATATCTTTAATATAACTTAATATTTAATTTTTTATTTTTAATATTGTTTTGATTTGTAAAAAGTGATTTCATTAGATTTTAATTCAAAAAATGAGAAGAGCTTCCCGAAATACTCCCAATAATAATTTAAAATGATATTAAAATAATATAATAAATGTTTCAATCATTCTCCAGAAAGTAAAAAAATATTTTATTATTTATTTTATTTTTATCACAAAGTATATTTAATTTTATAACATTAATGGCGTTAAATATTAGTTTTTTTAAATAAAAAAATATTGCTTATTGATTGTGAAAATTCCCCGGGGACTTTTTTTTCGTTAATACGATAATATGAATACAAGTTTTCCACGCGGAATTATAAAATAAAGGAAAAAAGGATATCAAAAAAATATTTTCCTTTAATAAAATAAATAATTTTTTAATGAAATCTTTGTAAAAAAAGAAAACAAATTTAGGATAAAAAATTACAAAAAAAGAAATTAAAAAAAATGATTTTTTTTCTTTTTATTTTTCATTAATCGATTAGAAGAAAACAAGTAATTAAATTATATTCACAATTTAGGGATAGGTTTGGTTTCTTATTTGCCTTGTATTAATTTAGATTAGCCGAAACCGCGTGCCGGTCGACTTGTCCAACAAACTGAATCATTTTTCCTAACACTTCATTCTGTAAATGCCAACATTATATTTTTTTGTTTTAAATAATTAAGATATAGTGAAAAACGAAATACTATAAATTTTATAAATATTTTTAACCAATGAAAGCCAAAAAAATCAATAATAACTTGTTCATTGTGATTATATTTTATAAAAATAATAATATTTTCAAATAGAGAATCGACAAATAACAAATCATTAAACCAATTAAAATAAATTTTGCTTATCAATTTTGACGGTTTAAATGCAATCATCAGAACAAATGAAAATTAAAAAATGGTACTTAAGTGCAGTTGGTGATTGTACATTCAATGATAATCGTCGTATTAGTTTCCGTATGTGATTTCTTTTACCGCTAGGGTGTAGACAATGATCCAAGTTATGGTAGCCATGCTGAGGTGCATGAATCATGGAGGAGCTACATTGCGAGATGCAACGATCTTTCAAAAACCCCGAAATAAGAACGCAACCTTCGTTTGTTTTATGATGGTAGGTGCTCGATAATACCAATTTGATTTTGAGTCTCTCCATCATTTCTCGAATCACTCGTGATTCAAAGCTTCTACCACAATCTACATGAATTTCCTTTGGTGTACCGAATTTGAGTATCAAAATATTCTGTATTATTTTTTGTATTGTGTTCTCGTCCTGCTTCCTTATTGCCGTGAGTTATATATATATTTACTGAATTGGTCAATTATGGCTATGATATATCGTTCTCGGTTAAATGTTTCCTTCCAAGGACCGCATATGTCGATATATATTTTCTCAAATATTTCATGTTTTCTGCGTCACTGTTTTGGTTCGGAGACAAGCTTCGCAGTTATTGATTGTTTCTTGGATCATTCTCTTCATATCCTTCATATCATGTGTTTCCCGCATATGTTGCCATGTTTTCTCTCCTCCTGCGTGACATAGTCCTTGGTGAATTTCTTTGATTATTCCTATACGTTTCCTCGCTGTCATTCATTTCTTCACCATCGTGCTGTAAATATTTCCAATTTTCATGATAAATTTATCCATTCGCTGATTCTCTATGTCTTTCAGTATCTCTTCCATTTCGTTATCCTCGTTATCTGGTGTTGCCATGCTTGCCATTAGCCTTGTTTTTGGTTTCTCTTTCTTTGTGTCTGCATGACTCGTCATACATTGTGCACATGTCTCACACATTCTCCTCAACAGCATATCTGCATTTGTATGCAATATCTCTTTTCGGAATTGTAAGTCGATGTCCAAACTGGAAAGATAGTTTAACCAAGTTTGAAATTGTGCGGTGATTGGTTTCTTGGTCGTCATCCTGAATGTTATCGCTTTATGGACTGTCCTCAGAGTAAATCTCCTCCCATACAAATAATGATTGAAGTGTTGGCAAAAATAATATATGGCCAAAAGTTCTTTCCGGGTTCTTTTTTGTGCATTCCCATTGCATGAGATCCGTATGCTACTATCACTCTTTCGTTTCCTGCTTCATCCCTCGGAGCTAATACCACTCCAATTGTGTCGAAACTTGACGTAACTAAAATTAGAAAACCTAAAAATAAATTAAAATGAAGTTTTGCTAAGCTTCATTATTTCTCCAGTAAATTTTTTATTTTTATATTTTCTTATGTGGTTAAAAATAAAATTTCTGTAAAAGAATTCATAAGTTTTAATAAACATCGATGATTTAAAATATTAATCTTTTTTGACAACTTAATTTTGATCAGATTAAATTGTTTGATTTTTAATATTCTAAAATATATTATAATTGTTTTCAATTTATTTTAAATTTATGAATTATTTTGTAAATTTATTTGGGAGTTAAATTTGTTACGAAAAACGGGAGTGTTTTTCTAGTTTGTATTATATCACCAAGATCGGAAGAAAAAAGTTTTTAAAAAAATCAAATAATTTTATGTTACAAGGGTTGGTTATTCTGCATGAAAAAACTTTGAATAAAGAGAACCTCAAATAATAATTCTTCATTTTCACCAGAAAAGAATAACGAAGACGTAAATGGCATAAGTTCCACAAAGGCATAGGAAACTGTATTTGAAGATAATTGACAACCAAGAAGTTCGAATTATAAACGACGAAGATACTACAAAACAAAATGTGCATTGAAAGTCGTCAGAAAGAAAATTTTATCCTCACAAATCGAGTCCAATGTTTTGATATTCAATTTAATCAAATTATGATAACCCTTCACAGAGCGGAGTTTTTAAAGATTTATAGAAACACATTAGGCTAATAAATGAACAAGTTAAACAATATCTGAAAAATCTTGAATGGTATTTTCACTTTGATGGGAAATTATGAAATATGTAAGAGAAGAAAATCCGAGGAAAAGAAATCCATCTGACAATACTATCTTTATTTAATAGAAAGATAAGACAATCCTCTGCGGTTAGGATTCGATATTATCAGAGTTTGAAATTTGGGATTGTTGGCGATACAATTCTTACAAACACTTTGGCTAATAACGAAGTTTTTACACTCTTGAGGTGGATCTGCTGACCCGCAAACTGTTTGGAGACATTCTGAAATTTTCTCCACGTGCTCTGAATTTATTAGTCACTGCTCCACCATCGTTGTTGAGCAGCCCGTGTCTACTAATGCTCTGATAATTCTATCTTCAACGCTTACCTCGATTATTGGCAACTGCGCGCTACTCCCTGTAGATGCTCCAACCGCGCAACAGTGGGGAGCTGCTACTCGTTTCCCGAATCTCTGTAGCGACGAGGGCATATTGAACAGAAATGGTCTCTGCTTCCACACTGGTAGCAACACCTAACCCGATCCGATATATTACCATTTTGACCTGCATTCGGTCTTCGTATGCCCCATTTTGCCACATTTGAAACATCTTTCAGTCGCTGAAACATCTTACATCACCCTTCTAGTAACTGCTACAGCCGTCTGATCCGATGCACTTGCCATTCCAGTCGAAAATGTTTCATCTGTTTTCGCCCGTTGACCGGCTGGAAGCAGCATACGCGCCACTGGGATTAATTCTCGCACAGAGGCTTGTGATTTTACTGCTTCTGACGCAATGTATTTGGCCACATCCGGGGAAGACTGCTAAGAATGCTTGTTTAATAAAAAAAATCTTGCGGTACTTCTCCTTGGCATATAACAGTTGCGAGACGCCTTAATGCAGCCACGAATTCCTCGATTGATTTGCCCTGGCGAAGACTCTGATTCCTGAATTCTTCGTAAGCAGTTCTCGGTAATGGTCAAAATGCCACTGTCAACACTGCTTTGATTGTATCGTAATCTTCTTGCTCTTTGAATGGCAATCCCAAGAACAGTTCGAATACTCGACCCTCAAAGAGCAGCGGGATAGCTCCCAATTTGTCGACACCCCAAATGACTGAGGACTACTCGAATTTCCGGCACCTAAAAGTTCTTAAATCACCGGATCCGTTGAATGTCCGCACGGCGTCCTTGAATTTGATATTGTTCATGACTGCGATAGCTTGTTGATACTGAATAAGTAAAAAGTCAACTCGTGAAAAAACTTCTATTCAGATAGTTCTGCATCTGCTCGAACTGTCGATTTAAACAAATGAATTTAATTTCTTCACTTTATCACACTTTATTTATTTATTATTTAATTTATTTTTTTAATGATTTTATTTAATTTGCTTAATTTATTTATTTAAATTTACTTGATTTACTTTACTTTATTCTACTTTTAATTATTTAATTTAGCCATTTTATTAATTATATATTTAATTTAATTTATTTATATATTTTTCACAAAACTGGCAAAATTTTCGGTCAATTGTCTAGTTTTCCGCTCCAAATGTTATCCATTAAAATTATTTTATATTCGGTAACGAAGGTTTTTAAATTCTTTAAAATTCTTTGAAATTCAACATTATCATGACTGTTTAGAATTCAGTTTAAATTATTATAGTATTTGTGAAAATTAAAATTGCATTTTTTTATCTGGGGTTAAAAGTACCTGTTCTGTCCTATATAAATTCACACGGCTGGTGAGCTCATGATTTTTACCGGGGTTCTTTTCGTGCGGCCTCCTCCGGCACCACTAGATTGGATGATCGTTTCCGCCTCCGTATATACTTTAAAACCTTATTCCTTATGTTCAAGTTGCTCAATTCTACGTAAATATGAATTGAGTAACTCATCGAGGACTGCCGGATCGAAATCTTTTGCACCTGTTTCCATTCGAGTCTCCTCCATACTGTCTGGTTCTTCCATTGTATCATGTAGTCCCGTGGTACTTCCTCCTCTCTCATCTCCATCCGGTTAAGTCTGCGGATCCCTGGGCATTTTCCATCTCAATAAAATGCCCATTGCGCCTTGGAATATTTGATATTGGATATTGAGCATGATATTCCAATTTTCCTATTAATCTTTGGATGGATCTTTAGAATTTTCTGAATAATTGTACTGCAAGTTCCGATACACCCTTCCTGGAGGGTGTAGAGCAGTATAGTTGTATTCGGCATGGCCTTTCTACATGCAAGAGCCAAAGACTGAAGTGATCAAAGTTCTTGGTATTGCTGTTTTCAATATTTTCTGTGTGTCTTATGGACACTTGACATCGATGAGGTACAGAGTGTTCTGTCCTGGGACCATTATTTACAAGTCTACCCGTTGTTGTTACGGAACATATGCAGACTTCACAATCTAAGTGCTGTGTAATTTGTTCCGCCACAAAGTACAAGACCGCGTTATGTTGGTACTTTTTAAACTCTGCACTATAAAGACAATCTCAAAATTTGCATCAGAATCTCCTTATTGTGTGAACATCTTCTACAGTGTCCGCCATTAATACGAATACCAGGTCGGTAGTTAATGGGCACTATGTATGTTTATGCCTTGTGAAAAAGTATTTGTTGTGAAAAAGACTCTGTAAGAGAATCCAGGAACACAGTCGTAATGAAGGTGGAAGTAACATTGCAGGACATAGAAGACATTGTAAAAGAGATATAAATTCACAACACTTTAAAATTCTGTGCACTCAATTTAAAAATTATCGGGAGAGAGTGACATGTGAAGCGTTATATATAAGACCTTTGGATCCTAAAATTAACGTTCAAACTCTACAACTTTGTTGGGAGTTTTTAAATAATATACTGATGACGTATTGATTACATAGTCATTAACTACGTAAATTTCGTTTAAAAAATCATTTGTTCTGACGATGACGGTTAAACCGTCGAAATTAATAAATTTTGATTGGCTGGGAATTTTTTTGTTTAATCATTATGGATAATTTATGTACTTATTAATATATATGACTTTAAGTATAAATATATATTGATTTTAATTTCATTATCCTTTTTGATACGTTTTTTGGTACCGTAGTCGTTTGGCCGTGGGTGCACTCAATTATGTACAAGTTTTCTGGCTTGGTTTTGCACATTTTACAGTGTCTCGGTAGGCAAGCAACCTGGTAGCGCATATCTTCTCTCCTGGTATGGATGGCCCTTGGCTCCAAGGAGCTCATCCGCCCTTTGCTAGGTTTTGTTTTTCATTCTGTTACGTTACTGTTACTAAAATAATACCATAATAATTATTTATGCATGTCATTTATATATCTTAATGATATCTGGACTAGTCTAATTAATATTATTAAAAAAAATAATAAATATATTATACATAAATATTATTAACTTAATAAACATAAAAAGTAAACAAGGAAAAAGAAAAGAAATTAATTTGAAAAAAAGAAAATTCATTACTTTTTTATAAATAAATTCATAAATAATATTGACATCGGCAAGGTTAAGTAACATTTTTCATGTTAATAATATTTTTAAGAAAACCTTTCACATAATAATATGTGACAGAAATTATTTTAAATATAATAGCTTAATTATATTTTATTATTATGCATGGTTTAATGTCAAAATCAATATAAATTATAACTCTACAATAATAATAATCATCATCATCATAATTATATTATTATTATTAAAAATATCATCGTTATAATATAAATTATTAAAAATCAAAATAAAATTTCTAGTGAAAATTAAATGGATTCATTTATATCTATATAAATCTCATATTATAAATATATCAAATTAATTGAAAATTTATTTAAAATTATAAATGCCAATGTTCTGAATATAAATATGATTTTCTAATTTATTTCTCCATTTAGTTTTTCAGAATAAGTTTAATTTTTCTATTTTATTTGAATCAAAATATAATTTTTAATTATATTTTTTGTTTTATTTAAAATATGATTTTTTTTTAAATTTTATTTTAAATCAAGAAAATTTTTTTAAACAAATTGTAACTTGTATGATTAATTTCTCACAATATTTTTTTAAAAATTTTTATTTAATTATCTTTAAGAATAATATAAAATAACAAAATTTATAAATTAATTAAAAATTTCAATATATTTAATAAATTGAGTAAAAATTTTACAATTATTTTTTCATGTTTTTGTTTAATTGAAAAAAAATATAATTTCTGTTGTTAATTTTTATCTCTATTTTTATTAAGTTAAAATTTAAATTATTCAATTGAAGAAATTATCAATATTTGATAAATAAACTATAAAATAATTTATATTTTTTTTATTATTATTTTATTCTAGCAAAAATTCGAAATATATATTTTAAACTAAAATAGCATTCAATATCTATTTTAATGACTTTTGTTATAGTTAATGGTAAATAATTAATTTTGATATTTTTCATTTTAAAAATTATAATAATAATTATATTTATTCTCATCATTTTCGAAAATAATTATAAGTATTTTATTATAATAATTATTGAAAATAAATATATTTAAATATTTTTTTAAAAAAGTAATTTTAATATTTTTTTCAAAGATATTTTTAACTTTCAATTAAATAGAGGAAAAATAAAAATATTAAAATAATAATATTTTTTTCAATAATATTTTTAGATTTAATCATATTAAAAAACTGTCATATGTAGAAGATTTATCAGTTCTTTTTCAATGAAATTTAATAATCTTTTATATTTGTTTATTTTTTTTATATTTAATGTTAATTATTACAGCTATGGTGGCTTTAAACGAAACATCAATTCCTACAACAGAAATATTAGTTATTTTTGTTCAAGGGCCAATTTGTATTGTCGGTTTCGGTCTAAATGTCATTAATTTTTCTGTTTTTGTTAGAAGAAAATATTTTGCAGCACCCTACGTATTATTGTCTGCGTTATCGTTAGCAGACGCCGTCACTCTTTTGTTGTATTTCACGGAAACAATAGCAAAGTAAGTGAACAAAAGTTCTTTTTAATAACACCACTAATAATTATAAAATAATTATACAATCCTATAGCTGGCATTATCCGTCTTTTTCAGTGCAAAGCTCACAATTGAAATCCCAATTAGGTCCCAAGTATAAAATTTAATAATAAATAATAATTTTGTAAATTACTTTAACGCTAGTTAAATTAAAACAAAAAAAGACTTCTTTAATGTCGCCTTTGTGCTTTTTTTGGAATGAAAGCGCGATATTTCTTAATCGAAATTAGGGGTTGAATGAAGATAAAGTTACAAAAATGTATAGCAAATCGAAGTTGAGGTCGCATAAATTCACTGATTTTTCTTAAATAGATATGAAATTAATACAGAGTGAGAGTATTAAAATGAAATCGATTTTTTGTATGCTGTCATTTTCAGTTCCCTCTTTAGTATCCCCTCAACTTTTACATTAAATGAAGATCTACTGCACATCTGGAGCTGCTCGATGGAAGTTCTGAAAACGCTAGTAATAACTACATCCATAAAATGGTTGATAATCCTCTGAGATATATTTAAATTAGTGCTTTTTTCTTCGTCTGAATTCCATGCAATGTACAATAAGTTTTAATTTTTTGTAAAATAATTTTACGAGATTAACTTCATCACGAATGTGCAAGCCCACCATTTTAATTAAAACCAAATTGGTTATTTAAAACAAAATCGTCCTGTATAATAATGAATTTGTAACAAAAATGTAATTAATTGGATCATCTAATTTGTTTGAATAAAATAGTTTTTTGTAAATCGAAAAAATCATCTTATTTTACAAGCTATCACGGCAATCAAAGCAATCAGTAATTTGAAGAAATTTGATGGTGGAGAGGACGCCGAACGTTGGATCGACAGATTCGAGTTTGCCATCGAGGTAGATGGGCTAATGGAAAAAGAAGTCTCATGCTTGGTCATGCTGTTGGACGGGCCGGAATACGACACGTGGAAGGGCTTATCGCTGGATCAACAGAGAATTGCCAAGGAAATCAAAAGTGAGTTGCGCCCAGTGTTTGGTTTGGGGAGATTTGACGCATGACTTTTGCTTGGTCAAAAGAAAATTCTCCCGGGTGATAGATTGGACATGTCGGCGCCCGAGAACAATCAGCTGATACGGGCCGTTCTTGGGGACCAGGATCCGAACGATGCATTTTGTGCAATGAAATTTATTTAGAGTTTACCCGATCAATTAAAAAGTGAGATGCAGCCAAGATTGGACGTCAAATTCACGTTCAAGAATGTTGTGAACTTGACCAAAAAATATCGCCTCATCAACATCATCAAGAAGTGATTGTGGCGACCAACAGTAAATTTCGATGTATTGGTTATAATCGAATTGTACACACGCAGAAGACGTGTATGGTTAAATGCTTTAAATGAGGAAAAGTCGGACATATAAAAGCAAACTGTAACATGCCGGGAAACGACAGAGGGGAGAAGATCACGGGTCCAACTT
Source organism: Girardia tigrina (assembly GCA_001938485.1). NCBI lineage: Eukaryota > Metazoa > Platyhelminthes > Tricladida > Dugesiidae > Girardia > Girardia tigrina. The sequence goes on along the minus strand of MQRK01241269.1, from coordinate 44,353 downwards.
CTCCCCAGTAAATGGTGTTGGACCAAATGTCACAGTAAGAGGGGGTGGTCGTGTAACTACCGCCAATAGTTACGCCTATAAAAATGCACAACGCTCCGAGGACAACTGTGTCAATAAGGCGGTCGACGGTTGTCTGGTAAATATCATGGGTAAAGTGCATCTACATGAGATGTTAATTGGCTGTATGGATTTGGGGCCTGTTGGAGCAATTGTCTTTGAAAGGCTGCTTGCGGGTGTCGACATCATAGTGGGAAACGATGTTATTCTTAAACTTGGACTGACAATACGGGTAGACGAAGATGATGTTTGTATAAAATTTGGCAGTAATGGAGCAAAATTGGAAGCTATTACTGCAGCAACTGGAGTTAAAAGTGGAAGACATTTGCAGATAAAGAAAATTCATGATATTTGTCACTTTGGAGTCGACTGGACGAGTGAACTGTTGAGGGAAAAATATGGGTCTAATGTAATAAAGTCGGATCAAGTTAAGGAAGTTATCAAGTAGTGTGTTGAGTTGAAAAGATCTATCCAGCCCCATGAATTGAGTATCGACATGGACAATTGTCAACTGACAATGTATGGTACCAACTTTATAGCGATGTGACTTATTTCAACGGTGTCGCGTATCAGACCATAGTATTAGGTTGTTCGATATGAAACGGGTCAAACTT
>MQRK01241269.1:0-23593 GCA_001938485.1 Girardia tigrina | reverse complement strand
GATATATATATATATATATATATATATATATATATATATATATATATATTTAAAATATAATTTGATTAAAGCTTCTTTTATATATTTATTAGACATGTTTCGATGCTTACATACATCATCATCAGCAATATTTGGAAATTTAGTATTTTAATATTTAAGTAGTTTAATATTTTAATTGTTCCTAATAATTTTAAAAAATATACTAAGTTTAAATGGGAAATTTTTTTAGAATATATTTTAATTTATTAAAGTAAATATTATAATTATATATTTGGGATGAACCAAACATCCGGTTAAGGTGCCTAACATAATATACTAACATAATATACTAACATATAATACTTTAATAAATTATAATGTATTGTGAAAAATTTTATTATACCTTTTAAAATACAGTTACAATACATGATATCAAACTTAATAATGTTATACCATTGTTGTTTATATTATTGCCGAATAAAAGTCAGACAACATATTTTAAGATTTTTTGGGCGATAAAAGATTTAAAACCTTTACTCAATCCACTAACCTTGATGACTGATTTTGAAACCGCAGTAATTAATACTTTCACAGAGGTTTTTCGTACTGCATCTAACAAAGGATGCTTTTTTCACTTTTCTCGATGCATATAGAGACAAATTCAGTGCAACTACGAAATTATGCAACAGTATATTGACTCAAAATGTAGACTTTTCACTTAATCTTGGTCAAATGTTAGCTCTGTCATTTGTTCCATTATATGAAGTCATCGATTGATATAATATTCTCATCAATACAAGCTTTTTCAAAGAGAATGAATTACGTTTGTAGCCTCTGCTTAATTATTTTGAAGACAATTGGATAGGAAGACTGAACCAAAAGGGTACGAGATGACTTGCAAGATATTCAATTGAGCTATGGAATTTCTACGATACTGTGCTGAACGATTTGCTTAAGACCAATAATTCAATTAAAGGATGGCATCGTGCATTTGTTCAATAATTAGTTCGTATCATCCTTCTCTTCTGAAATTCATCGAGGCGATACAAAAAGAGCAAAATAAGAATAAGTTTAAAATTGAACAATTTACATCAGGAGTAGTCAAGAATAATTTATAACAACACAGCAGAAAGAATTAAATTAGCTGTTCTGCAGTATGATCAAAGAAAGGTGGTTGAATACCTAAGAGGTATAACGTACAATTTCCATCTTCAAGCATTTTAATTGTGTTATAATAAAAAATTATAATACTGTTGTGTCTTTTGTTGAAAACGTTTTCAGATAATTTTTTTTAATTATTTACATGAATTTTTGTAAAATTTTGTAGTGGAGAATTATTAAAAACAAATAAATCAATTTGTTTTAATTACCAGAAATCATCGATTGAATATCATTTGAAATAAATATTCACGTGTTAATCCTTTTTTATTATTTTCTTAGATAACAAGCTATCCGGGCACCCGACGAAGATGTCGAACATGAAGACGATTCTAGATCATAGAGAAAAATTTGATGGAACCGGAAGTTTCGAGATATGACATAAGAAGTTTGTCATGATTACGAAGATTCAAGGAATTGTTATCTTTCTTTTTTACTGGTCGATATCTCGTTGGGCATTTATATGGATCTGAACGAGAAGAAGCAGGGCTCGTGCGAAGAAGTGTTGAAGGTGCTGAACAATTCTTTTGGAATGACTAGACGTGCAGCATACGGGGAATTGGTAAGTTTACGTCTTTGAGACGGTCAAACTATTGATGAGTATGAATCACAAATTAAAAGTTTAGCATCTAAGATTGATGATTTAGTTAAGGTAGCATTCATGGCCGGGTTGCCGTTCGAGTTACAGATGGAGCTTGAACGAGGGGGGCACAATCATTTGACGACATGATTGAACACAGCCGAATATTTTTAGGAATAAAGGGAAGTCTATTAGATTGGACAATGGCAGTAGTATCGAAAGGAGCCCTGACAAGGAGTCGAATACGAGTAAGAAGGAAGTCGCTAGAAGATCGGACAAGAGTCGCCAATGCCGAGAACCGAAACAAGTAATATGTTATAAATGTCAACGGACAGGTCATATTGCTATATATTATCGAGCGGGAAACAGTCAGGGGAGTTTATAGGCGTTGGCTCTCTCCCTGGAAAATTGCAGGCGCTACCAACTATGAATATTGGTTTCAATGGTCAATCAGTTCTGGCTTTAGTTGATTTCGGATGCTCAAAGACTGTAATAAGAAGAGGATTAGTTCGTGAGCATGTCGAGGGAGTCAGAAAAAATCCAATCATTTTAGCAGATGGCCGAGCCGCAGATAATAACTGCCAAACTTCATTGATATAATAACTTGCCAATCTATGTTTCTTTTCGATTAAAAACATGTACACTTCATTTCTCAAATCAAATATCCGTCGTAGTATTTTCCTACGTGAAAGCCATCTGACTTCGGTGTGTAACAGTAACCTCTCATACGTTGAACCCATCTCATTGCAAAGTATTGAAAATAGACGGCTGTTGAGGCTGTTGCATTTAATGTAGTTAATTGAACTAACAGCGTCTTGTAATATGTTGTGCAACTCTTCATCCATATCTTTTGCAACAAGAGCTTGCTGATGAACCATACAGTGATTAAATACCATATGAGGCGCCACTTTCTTAATAAAGCCTCTGAGCCCTTTATTCGAACATGTTAATAATGCAGCACCATCAGTACAAACCGCAACACAGTTTATCCAGGTAAGGGACTTTGCTTCAAAATATTCATTTATTATTTCAAATATTTTTTCTCCAGTTGTTTTTCCTTCCAAACTTTTGCAACATAAAAACGATTCTGTTATATCTTCATTAAAAATAAACCTAACATAAATAATTAGTTGTGACATTTTAGTAATATCGGCAGTCTCGTCCAGTTGTAAAGCAAATACAGATGAATTTGTATGCGTTTTATGACTTCTGACTCGATATTTCGTGACATTTCAGAAATCTGCCGTGATACGGTATCTCTTGATAATGGTATTGTTTTTAGTTCATTTCCATATTTATCGCCATGCATAATTGATGTTATCTTGGTTGCTGCAGGAAGGATAAGAGATTCTCTAATGGTATGGGGTTTCATTGATTTTCCTATTAGATAAGAAACTTCTAAAGAAGCTCGTAATGCTTTCTGAGATGTTGTCATAAAATTCTTTAAATGTGCACTTTGAATTTTCAGATTTTCAGCACGTCTTTGGAAAAATTCGGCATGTTTATTTTTAAGTCTTCATGTTTAGTTTCCAGGTGCCTTTTTAATTTACCTGGTTTCATGCTCTCACTTGCTAATTTTTCGTTGCAAATAACACATATCGGGCGTTCTTCATCACCAAGAACACAAAATGTAAATCTATACTTAATAAAATCCTCATTGTATTTTCTTGTTTTTTTAGGTACGGCATTTAGTTCAGTATTTTGTGATTCCTCATCAGTATTTGTTCGTTTTTTAGCTGAAGATATACCTGGTGTACATATTACCCAATTATCCATTATGAAGATATGGGTTAAATTTTTTTAACTAAAATAAATAATATACTTTTTTTATGTTTTTACGAGAAATTTAATAAAATTAACGGAGATCTTTCTCTAATGATAGTACATATCTGATAACAAAGAGTAGTAAATCCCGATAAAAATAGACTTTTGTGGGTTCTTGTTATAACTAATAGACTTTGATAAACAGTTAGAACAGCCAAAATCCAATCAATTTTTGAAAGTCATTAAACATAAACAAATTTAAAGTTTTACAATATTTATTGAATATTTAGACAATTATTATTAATCAAGGTTTTCAATCTTTTTCCAGAATTGGAAAAATATTCAATGGTTTGAGATTCTGTTAAAACATATAAGATTGAATCATTCGAAGTTTATAGATAAAAAAATATATTTTAATATATATTTTTATATGGAATAAATAAAAAATGATAATTTAATTTTTGGCCACTACATACACTTGGCCACTTTACGCATTACGGTCAAAGAAAGAGTGGACAGCATGAAATTGCAATTAAACAGTGAGTGAAGGCGCCTTATTCTTTATATGTACACTGTATGATATGCGGCATGAAGGCATAATATTTTCATAAAAATTTGGCGACCCCCAAAAAACTTCTGGTGACCCCCACGGGGGTCGCGACCCACAGTTTGCGCACTACTGCTCTATTTCCCCGTTTAGTATTATCATATGCAATTTTACTTTGATTCTGTCTAACGGTATTTAAAATGTCTTCATGATTTCTTCCTATCTTTTTATTATTATTACATTGCCTATTTATTGGGAAACCGAATACGAATTGTGCTGGACTCATTCCGATTGACTTTTGTGTTGTGGCATTTAAGGAATATTCAACTTCTGGAAATAAGTCGACCCAAGTTTTTCCATTTTTATCTTTTAAAGAAGACAAAATCTCGAATTGTCTTAAATTGTCTTTCGATTAGCCTATTGGTGTTGTGATGATATGGGCTTGAATATTGAATCTGAATTTTATAACGTTCTGCTAGCTACTTCATAACTTTGGATTGGAACAATTTTCCACAATCTAAATACATTACTCGAGGTGCACCATATTTTAATATCCATCGATTCAAAAGTATATCAGCAGTTGTCTTTTCATCTTGTTTGGCAACAGTATTTAAAGAAATATATCGACTAAATTGATCTATAATAGCTAAAATATACTTTTTTCTTTGAAATGTTTGTTTGAATGGTCCACAATAATTGAGAAATATTGACTCAAATGGAAAGTTAGTGCTTTGCTTAATTACAGTTTCTTTTGATTTCGTAGTCATTACTTTACGTTTTTGACAAGCCTTACAGGATTCTACAATTTGTTTTGTAAATTCATATTTTTTCATCATATCAAAATTAAGTCGAATATAATCATAAACTTTAAGTCCAGCATGGCATAATAATTTATGGGTTTCAATAATGAACTGACTCCGTTTGTTATATGGTACCCATATTTTACCCTCAGTTGTGAGAATAACATCGTTTTCTATCCGATAATTTCTCGTATTTTGTTTTTCCACATCTTCTTTGATTTTTCAATTTCTTCATCATTTTGTTGCCATTTCTCACCATTGGATTCTGTCATCAGAGCTAATATTTTAGTCTTTAACTTAACTTTTTGTGCTTCTTCATGATTCATTTTGCACTGCGAGCAATTTTCACATTTGCCACGTGATAAAGAATTTGCATTGGTATGATTGATTCTTTTCTGTACTGCATATTGATGTCCAAACTGCTTAAATAATTGATCCATGTTTGGAATTGAGATATAATCGGTGGAGCGGAGAATTGCCAATTTGACCGAACATTTGCCAGTTTTCAAGGAAACTATATAAATAAATTAAATATATAATTAATAAATTAAATAATCTAAAAATAAAATAAATAAAAGTTAAATAACATTTAAGTAATTAAATAATTAAATAAAAAAACTAATTTAAAATAAATTAAGTAATTAAAATAATTAAATAGATCAGTTTGGTTAAAATGGAATAAATAAATTAAATAAATGAATAATTGGATATAGGGCAGTTAAATTGAATAACGATATCGATGAATGACTTGTCGAGTGTGTCAATGGAGTAATCCATAAATTCGAAAACAATGTGAGTCTTATTTAACGATAAAATCAAATTTCTCTATTTTATTTTATTCAGTAATACATAAAATAACACTGTTAATTCAGGATATTAAATTCAAATAATTCGTTAAGGTCATTGGTGAGAATAAAGTGAAAATAGGAAAGACAAAACGTTAAATATAAAAAATAAAAAAATGTTATCAAATTATATTCACTAGCATAATTAACCATGCAAAAAGGGAATTATTTTTCAAATAACGTAAGCAAAATTAAATAAACTAATAAAATAAATAAATCGTTTTGAAATACTTGAAATTAAAACAAATCAATAATGATAATGGAATTTGTGAAATAATGTCTCTGTTGATTATGTAATGTGAGTTAATTAAATGGTGATCCTCATTTTTTAGCACAATGAATTTTTTAATTGCAATGAATGTCTGGAAAGTATGTTTGTGTTTGTGTGTATGAATGTGATATTTATTGTGTGTAAGGAATGTATGATATAATTGATTGGTTGACTGTGTGTTTTTTTATGTGTGTGTTAATTTTGTGAATTGTTATCACAATTTTAAAAATTAGCTTAAAAAAATAAATGCGCCAATCTGTCTTAGTTTTTTAAATAAAATTTTATGAACAATCGTCAATTTTCAATTTCATTGTCAAATAAAAGTTTTCAAAAAAGAAAATAAATTGACAAAAATAATGAAAATGTTGGAAAAATTCGGACATGAAGTTAAAGACCAATGTAAAGATGAACAACTGAAAGTCATTTGTTCAGCCAATTTAAAATTGGTGACTGAATTCATCATAACATCGATAAAGAGTGCGCTATCACTCGAAGTTTTTCCGGCAGATAAAGATGCGTGTCATCATTTTCTCGGTTGGGATATCGCCACATTTGAATTGCGTAAACGAGATGGGATTCCGCTGAATATTTTGTTTAATAAAATGAAAAGCACTTTTCAACCGACATGCACAATTAAAAACAATTCTCTTTCTAAAATATCGCGGAGACATGGCTTCCTGTCCAATCGGTTTTTTAGTTGTAAGCATGAATGTTATTGCTTTAGGATCCGTCTTAAGAGTAAATCTCTTACCTTATAAATAGTGCTTGAAATGTTGAGTAAAATAATAAATAGCCAATAACTCTTCCCTAGTTATACAGTATCCTATCTCATGTTTGTTCATTGAATGTGAACCATAGGTAATCACTCTTTCATTTCCAAAAGCATCTTCTTGCGATAGAACAGCTTCAACGGAATCAAAATTTGCATCAGTATCTAAAATAAATTCCTTCTCAAAATTAGGATAAGCTAGGACTGGTGTCTTCGATAACGTTTCTTTCATTTTCATAATCGCATCATTGCATGTTTCTGTCCATATCAGTTTGTCGTTGTTAAGCCCACATAAACTTTCTAAATTCTTTGAATATTTAGAATAATCCATGATAAACTTACGATAATAATTACATAGTCCCAAAAAATTCTTAAGTTTTTTAAACATTTCGGTTTCTCATAATTAATTATTGATTCAACCTTACTTTCATCTACCTTTATACCTTTTGAGGTTATAATATGTCCAAGAAATTTTGTTTCTTCTTTTTATTTACGTCTTGAATTTAGAAAATGTAAACGAATACTAAACCTAACATGGTGATATTGAACTGTTTCATTATACAAATATAAAATGTTTAAAAAAATTGTTAAGAGCATATAGAAAATTATTATTCGAAAATCTATTAATATCAAATTTACAGTCATCATAACTCTCATAAGATCGTTCACAGTTTGACATCCTTCTAATTCGTTTTATTTCTATATTTTTAATAATGATTATTCGAACAATTTTTTTTAAATCTCACTTAAATATCTATTATTTTTTAATTTTCAAAAATATTTATTAAAATTAATAATTTTAACTATTTCTTTATAAGAACTCTAAATAAATAAAAAAAATAATTAAATTTCAATTTCATTATATTAAACTTATAGAAATATCTTTTAATTAAAATATTCGAATTTCATTAGTTTATTTTACATCCTTTTAAATACTTCTTTTTTTAAAACATTAAATTTGATTTTAATTTCTAATTCCTTAAACTTATCAATTTATTATCATTTCGTTATTATTATTTTAATTATCCTCGAATAGTCAATTACTGTAAATACAAAAAATACCAATTTACATCTGGGAGAATCACATTTATATATTCATCATACTCAAATCAACATACAGCATTCATACATTCATGTAATTTTAAATATTCCTCATAAAGATATTTTATTTTCTTTTAATTTTAATTAGAAATCATTTTAAGTAAGAAATAGAATTAATTTATAAATGATTGATTGTTTGTTATTCGTGTTGAAAACAATAAAATATTTATTGAAGAGTTTTTGTTTATTTTTTGTCATCTATCCATATTTTCTTATGAATAATTACAAAAACAACATTGGAAACTTGTCAGACGAGATAATGAATAATTTACGTTAAATTTTAAGTTTAAAAAGCAAAGATTTTACTACTTCATTACCCGTGCTGTTGTATAATTTATTAAAATGAGACAAAATTTTATATATTTGTATTAACTTCTCAACTGAAGAGGACTCCGGAGAATGATGGGACAAATCTGTATGTAAATCTTTTGTCAACATAAGGTTAATATAAATAAAGAATCTGCACGAAGGATTGAACCGAAATATCCAGGACATTTACATTTTGACCACAATTACTGATAATATATTCAATATATTCCATATTTAATTAAAGTAAATAACTTTTTGCTGCTTTTTTTTATTAAAACTAGAAGGAAATTTTTAGTTGAAATTAGTTCAATATAATAAATGGGGAAAATATTCCAATAAGTTATGATTTTTGTTTTAAATTATTTCTTCTTTTACAACTTCTTTAAGCCAAATTGATAAATACCTTCATCCAAAGATTCGTGCCATTAAACTTAATAGTTTAACAGCAATTATTGCGCTGTTTAGCAGAATCTGTTGGTTGCTAGAACGTCTGGCGGATCATGGTTGAGTAACCATTTATTACTTCACAATTCACGGCATGTTTCATTCTTATTAGAGTATTATCAAGTGAATCGTCCACGGATAAATATATGTTTAAACATTCAAAACAAAGACTAAATAAGATTATCTATTAAACACAGAATATTTGTCAAAATTCTTATTTGATTTAAATAACTTTAAAAAACTCAAAAGATTTATTTAAAAAATATAAAATATTAAACAAAATTAAAGTTTATATATGTATAAATCATCAAAAAATAATATCATTTATACCAAAATGTTGAAATGTTTTTTACATTTGTTTAAAATGGCGTCTATTAATTTGGCTCAGTAAAAAAATCAAACCCTCAGTATTTTAAAAAAAGCCAGTAAAAATTTTTTAACTCTGTAAAAACATTAATCGAACATATACATGCCTCGGTTTCTCGACTCATATATGCAAAAACGTATGCATTTGGTTCCTAGTAACGAAAGGGTTAAACAACGCTGAGCACTATTCTGAGCAACACCACTCTTTGCTTTATTCTTTTATCGACATAATATTTTTGTAATTATCATAAACGGCGAAGTTTCAATCAATATACCAATCCTACTTGAACATTCCGCACATTGTCATCTACGTGGAATATACGGTGAAATAGGTGAATTGGGTTTTTAAATACAGAGAATTCAATTTACTGAAAGTCAAAATACAGGCCGTTTAAAATGAAATACAATTTACATACAATTTTGAATTAATTAAATAAATATTAATATATTTATAAAAGATTGTTGAAATTAAAATTTTATTATCGTTAGATGTGGGGGACACATCACTCGACTGTGTAATTTGCTGTGTATTAAATAAAGTTTTAATTCAATTTTGTTGAATTCGTTATTGAAAAACATAAAAATTGGAAGAGCAAAAATATTATTGCATATTAATTTCCAGGAGTCTTTACAAATACCCTACTGAAACTGAATTTCCAACATTTTAAATTATAAATATGGAAAATGTTGAGGGAATAGCTTGTTTTTAAAACGTAGTATCAGAATATAAGTAATAGTAAGTTTCGATATAAAGTTTTAACCCTTAAATACTGATTGGTACTTATAAGTACAGTCCGTAGAAACAAGGATTATTAATAATTAATGAATAATAGCTCAAATAACTCATTATAAATTTACATTGACCTAGCTCGAATGCTCAAGAATTTCTCCCATGATAAAGTAGCTAAAAATTCTGATAAAAATTTTATATTTGTAATTGTTATTTATTATACAGGGGTGGCCGTAAGACGCTTTACCCAGTTTATTATTATTATTATTGTGTTTATTGTGTGTTTATTATTATTGTGTTTATTATTATTAAAACTGGGTAAAGCGACTTATGGCCACCCCTGTATATTAAAATTTGGTCGCTGCTCTTGTTTTCAATCATAAAAAATTAAATTTTACTAGGGAAAGCAGTGAACATTACAATCTGAAGAATTTAAACTGCCTCTTCGTAGGCGATTATTTAAGGTATAGAAACTTGTACAAATACTTAAATCAATTTTTCCTTGCCAGAATACTAAATTATACATTTTAAAATATTTCAAGTACATATTTTTAAATTCCTACAATTTATTTTTAGTCATGCAAAGTCATTTATAATTAATATTTGTAAGAAAAGATACGGGAAATAAGATTCGAATTCATTATTAAAAGTCTGCCCAAACAAATGTCCAAGACAAGCTACTTCAGATAAATTATTATTTTCTTAATTATGTTTCTTGGATATGAAAAATTTAAGAGTAATTTTTTAAAATAAAATTTCAAAAATAAAAAGTACGCTTTCGTTCGGTTTTTGGCCCATAGAAACGTCATATGTTTAAACTACCTCTAATGCAAGACAATTGATAATCTCAAATAAAGATCGATTCAACTTCTTAATTTTAACCTGTTCAAACTTATAATTGATTGTTTCGGTTTCAAGTTTTCCAATTCGTTAGGCTCGTAGTCTCTCTTGGTGACCATTTCAATACAGAAGTTCTGAGTGTTATAAGTAAAAGCCCTTGTTCAAAGAATACTTCAGTGAGGTGTGATTACAGAGTGAGCGTAGAAGCTCCTTTTCGCTTTGGTGGGGATTGGGGAGTTCTTATAAAAAGGAATACAATGATCTTTTCAAAGGGGAAGTTAATAAAAATAATGTTAAGACATCTTCACTCGAATTTCGACAAATATCATCAATAGCTATGGAACCATAGTTATCCTTTGATTTAAAGAAATTATGATGCGTTTTAAAAAGAGGATCATAATTGTCGATAGCATTGTGACAAGATTCACTATTTTTAAAACTAATCTTCAAACGACTGATATCGCAGTTGACGCTGGTTCCTGAGTATATTTGTAAAACACACAAAAACAGTTTAATAATAGAATTTAGCGCCCTTGAATCGGTCTCCCAGAGCGATAGATATTGGAAGACAAGTTACTGTGACAATGACTTCTTAATTATTCTAGCATTGTTTCCATCACCAATTTGAAAAAGATTAATGACACCGTAAATGTAATTTTTATTTTAATTTATAATTTTAATGTAAACGTTTAAGAGTTTTTATACGACGTACTTACTGTGTATAAAACTTTTCAATTGGAAAATAAATCATTAAAACATCGAAATTCAAATTTTACTTTTGTTGGGGTTATAGAAAAATATATATTTAAATTTAATTTGAAAATATCTTTTTTTTAAAAAAAATAATATATAAAATAAAGGTGGTTTAATTAAAAAATAAAATTTATTAGGATATTTAAATATTTTATTTTTAAAATTTGTTTTACTGTTTCAATGTAATAAACAAGTAATATTTGCTAAGCAGAGACAAATTGAGTATAACTCACTACAGAATTTTTTATTAAAACTGAATTCCAAGCTGAACAGTAATCTTGGTTCATTTAAATAATATTTTTGTAAAACAAAAGGAATATTAAGAAAGTATTAGTATCCTGTATAGGAGAAGTTAAGTTTTAAAATAAATTATTCTAGCATCGCTCGAACTAAGAAGTTGTTGTAACTGTGCGATCGAAGTGTGATCTTTGATTTTTTAGCGTACTGATGGAGTTGAATTTATATTTGTACTTCAATTGTTGTTAGCAGAATAAATTATTATTAAAAGGATTTGTTCATTCTTCATATATTATTGTTGAAGGAAACCTTTAGGTTATTTGTGAGTCAGATAAAAATAATATACGAATACAAACCTAAATAATTCTAATACCCAACACTTTTACACTGATTAATAAACATTAACTTTTTCATAGCTCAATATTATTCTACTTTCTCTCTGAAATACTTATCTTGTAAATTTGATCAAATGCTTTCAATAAATAAATCCTTTAAACGAAACACCAAAAAATGAAATTGAGAAATAATTGCAAATTAACCTGAGGAATGAATCTCAAAGATTAAATATACATCGAACAGTATTAAAAAGGAAATAAGTAATAAATGGTTATTTACAATAAGAAAGATTAATTCTAAAATATTTCATTTAAAACATCAAAGTCGAATTCGTTTCATCCATGACCGGCGGCCACGGCTCAATCATGAGAATGTTTTATGAAAAGAATGTTTTATAATTATAAAATAAATAATTATGGTTGGTTTTTTCTTAAAAATAGTTTTTCCTTTGTTTGAAGACAGAAAAAGAATACATTTTTTAGATTTAATTGAAAGGAAAAGTTACATTTTCAATACATTATGACCATTAGTCATTATTCAGATATCCTTTAAAATATTAATTAATCTCATGGAATATTTAATGCTTTATAAAATTATTTTTCCATGTATTTCAAAATTTCTAATAAATTTCACCTGTAACACCATCTGATAAAATTAGCATACTATGTTAAAGGGTTTATCATTCGGTATTCACCCAAAGAAACGAAATGTAATATATTTAAATGTTTTAAGAATTTAACCTATTATTAACATTACAAAACTTATTTCAAAGGTTTTGTTTAGCCGTAAAATATGATCTATTAAAATTATTATAATGGTATCCTAAAAACGTATTGAAATAAAAAAGGGGCAGTTTTATGAATAGTTTTCGATCCACCCTGGGGGAATTCCTTATTTGATATGTTCACCCATCAAAAATTAAACGAACCGACTGTGGATATCAATAAAGAAATAAATAATCGAAAGTCGAGTCGAATTCAGTCCGGTATTAACGCCAGTCACATGGAACAAAATCTACCCATTGGAATTTCTCTCGGAAAAAGTGGTTCATTCAAAACTTTCTCGTTACTGTTGCTGAAACCAGTAAATCATGCTATGAAAGTAAATCATAATCGAGTAAAATCAGTTGACAATGTCAAGGTCAAGTAACCCTAAATAATAACGAACACATACTAATAGTGATATAAATAATTATGTGAATAGTTATACTATCCAGTGGCGGATCCAGGATTTTGAAATTGGGGTGGCTTCGATTTCAAACAAGTTTTCTTTCACGTGAAAATATTTTAGCATTTATTTTTTAAGAAATTATGAGTATATTCTATAATTCATAGATAAAAAATCTCCAAATCACATAATCTATTCATAGAAGCACATAGTAAAAAGAAACTAAAAATCTCAGTCATAAAAAAGTGATTGTGCTTGGATCTTACGTAGATGTAACGCAATGAACATATTTGCAATTTGTTCCGTTGAGACACAGGTTGATAAAATTTTTTGGTATATTCCGATCACACAAGAATCAGACAGTCTGTCAGTTGTCATCGTTGTTCGTAGACATAAGTGAATTTTACATACACAAGAGAATGAACGCTCTGCCTCATAACTCCCAAGAATACTTACGAATATTTGGGAAGAATGTAGAGTTGGGTGATTACCATTCCATAAATTTTCTTCTCAACACACAAATGTTTCCATCGTTGCAACTCATTATTAAAAGTAGACGGATTTGGAAGAATATCATACCACTTAGCCACTTATTTTGATAATATTTCCAATCCATCGTTGTCTTTGGTGACAATAACTTCTGAAATAAGAGTACATAGCTCAAAATGTGCTCCTTTATCTTCTGTAAAACGTGCTACTAATTCAAATAAAACCTTGTCGAGGAATGGAATGGCTACATTGCGCTTGTAATACTCAAAAGGTGAGTTAGCAGGTATATTTAAACGATGAATTTGACAATTACAAAACCTTGGAGCTTTTTCAGTAGAATTAACAACTGTGCAATTTCTTTGGCTTTGAGATAAATTGTGGAAAACTAGTCGTCAGCATTTGCCCGGAGTGTGGAATAAAATGAAGAAATTTTAGAAACTTTTTGAAATGCCAGATAAACCTCCATTAACTCACCCTGAAGACTTGATACAATTAGTTGCATTAGCTCCAAACCTTCCTTTGCCACAACAAAATTGACAATGTGGTCGTAGTTAGAAAATATATGTAGTAATCTATTGACTTTAGTTTGAGAATCGCAATTACATGCTTCTACTTTGATATGATCATACAAGCGTTTTTTGTGATAGCTTCTTATTCCAGTCATTATTTACTAAAAATGGAGTTTTTACATCGATATTCATTTTATAATGAAGGAAATGATAATATATCTTTTAAAATCGATAAATAAGAAAGAAAAGAGCGAAAACCCTTTATTCAGTGTTTTCCAAACTCTTTGTACTTGTGCCTCCATTAAAAAAAGAAATGTTGGTCCAATCTAATATTTTCTAATAATTTAATTTCATTAATACTCACTTCATACTGTAATTTATTTAACGGGCTACGTAATTATATTTTATACTCTATAAATAATAATCAAAAGAAAATACTAAATCCTCTCTTTTGACACCGATTTGCTTTTTTGTTTGATTTTGTTACAAAAACAAGATTTTGGAAGCGATTTCATGTCCCTCGTGCCAAAGTATCCCACCTCCCATGTTGGCGCGCCCCACAGCAAATTTATAATTACATTTTTAAAACATTCTTTGACTCAATTCAGACAAACTAGCAAAATAATCAAAATTTTTTTTCTTTAAAAAGTAAAACAAATAAATGGTTCAAGAGAATCTTCTTATTTTCTTAGAAATTTTAAAATGGAAAATTAAACTTTTTATTTTGCCAAATAGAAAACTTAAAAGAATTTAATAAAATTTTATGTTTTCCGGTAAAAAAAGAGTTGAGTTTTTAGAAATTTTCAATTTTAAAGAATGTAATTCATTCGACAAGCTAATTCGATTTCGATGTGTCCGAAAGAGACCGATTTGACAAATTAGGATATTTCCTGAGATTTTACGATAAATCAGGGAACGTTTTATGACGAGAATTTTCCCTTATATCAATTAATCATCAAATAAATTTTATTTTTAATGGAATTTAGTCAAAAGAAATTTTCAAAAAATAAAAGTTAATTGCACTAAAAACATTTATTTATTCGTCGTGTTTATTAATATTTCATGAAAACAATGAAATCATAATATTATTTTCTTCACAATCACAAACAAATAATTATTTGATTTCCAATTTTCCACCAACGAATTCTCGAACCGGGGACCACTTTTTATTTAATAAATGCTGGCGCGCCAAATGTCGAAACAGTCTAAAATTGAATTTTTTTAAATATAAAATTGATAATATAATATAATTTTAAAAATGGGCTAACAGATTGATGATTATTGGGTAATATGTGAGCTCACTTTTAATGATAAATAATAATCAAAAATGAAATAAAATAATTAAAATATATTGCTTAAAACAACTCTCTAACGGAAAGAATAAAATGCAAAACAACAAAATCACATTGAAAAGAAAATATGAGATACAAAAGATATGAAATAAATAGTTTGCTTTGTCTTCGGTATTCAAATATCGTGTCTAAATTTTGTTTGACTTTCGATAATAAATGGATAAACCGTTTCGCATTATACATTATCTCGTGACTGAAAGTAGTTGTAAATAGAGGTGGGCACGTTTAGCGTTTAAACGACCGTTTAAACGTTTTCGTTTTTTAGGACGTTTAAACGTTTAGCGATTTCTAAACGAGCGTATAATTATTAAGTTTGTATTTCAAAACTCACAACATGAGTTATACTTTTTTTGAAACTTTAATCAGGCTGCCTTAGGCCTATTCATTGGTAAAGAACACATTGTCCCAATCTATTTAGCTTTTTAGTAGGATTAGAGGTGGGCAAATTTCGTGCTTAAACGTTTCGATTTTTAAGATGTTTAGCAATTTATAAACGGGCGTATATTTCTTAAGTGCGTATTTCGAATTTTCAATAATTAGAATTACAAGTCAATAGATTTACTCTGTTACTCGGTATGCCTATGCTGGTACTGTAGTCTCTACGATACTCAGTTATCCGTTCAGTCGGCGAAGGCTTGTTACATCAAGGTCATACGATTCCGTCAGAAACCATGTCATCAAAATTTTGTCGAATGCACAGTTCCACATCTTCATATGTTTGCTCACTATCACCATAATCATTTATAATAAAATGAATTGATAAGTTTTTCCATATTTTGATTTATAAAAGTTTAAGAATTCATTTCATGTAAGAACAAATTACAATTTCATTGTTATACTATCAAACTTATAAGAGAGTTAAATTTCTCCGGATGTCTAAAGAAACCAGACTTAAAATGTTTTCAAAAAATAGCATTACAATTCAAAAAACAAGAACAGATGTCTAAAACAGAATGATTAAAATGCATTTATCTGAATTTATTAAATGATATATGAAAATAAATTTTCATATATTTCTATACAATGTCATTAATTAATTAATCGCAAATATTATAAATTTTGAGAAAATGACAAAAAAATATAATTTTCTTTCAATAATAAACGAAAAAATTTTACCAACTAAAAAAAATAAATGATAATTATTTAAAATAAATATATTAAATAATCGATTGATAAATTTAAATAACATTTTTTATAGATATATCATCAATTATTTATAATATATTATAATTTTCATATCGAAAATTGTTTATTTTTATACAATTTGTTTAATACAAGTATTTATCATTTGTTTAAATGCTTTAATTTTATCATTTTAGTGATTTGAATGGCAGTTTGAGCGACACTTAAAATTTGGTATGACGGTCGTCAAAGAATTGTAGACTGAATCACCACTGTATTGATGTGTTTCACCCTTGCTTTTGTTGATTTTGGTTCTTCGTGTTTTGTTTCACATTGTGCACAGACGTCATCATATAACCGTGATAATCCATCTGCATTTCCATGTTCGTTATCTTTTCTATATTTCAAATCAAAGTGAAAATCCGCCATGTTTGCTAACCATGTCTGGAATTGAGGAGTTATTGATTTAGAAGTACTCTTCATATACATCAGTGCTTTATGATCAATTCTTGCTGTAAATCGCTTGCCATATAAATATTGCTTTAAATGTAACATGAAGTCTTGTAAAGCTAATAGTTCCTTTCTTGTCACTCAGTACCCTTTTTCATGTGTGGTTAAAGTCCTCGATACATACGCGATTACCTACTTCTTTCTCTTCTGATATCTGAATTAAAACTGCTCCTATCGATGTGAATGATGCATCTGTATCTAAGATGAAGTTATTATTCGGGTTCACAAATGCTAATATTGGTGCACCACATAGCTCTTGCTTCAACTTTTTAAAACTTCTGTTCCACTAGCCTGACCAAATATTTCTTTACATTTTCCGCTACATGCACTGTGCAAAGGTGCTGCTAATCCTGTGTAATTCTTGATAAATCGTCGATAGTAGTTACACAGACCTAAAAATGCTCGTAAATTTCGAGTACACTTTGGAATCGGAAAATTTTGAATTTCTGTCACTTTCAATTTATTTGTTGAGATACCTTCTTTGTTAATTGTATGTCCCAGAAATTGAATATGTCCCCAAAAAACCTGTTTTCTTCAATCTATTCAATACTTCTTCTAATAGTCTCATATGATCCTTCATTGATTTTGAGTAAATTAAGACATCATCTAGGTATATTACTACTCCAGAGAATAGTAAATCTTCAAATAATAAATTCATTATTCTCTGAAACGTTTCGGGTGCTTTTGAAAGTCCAAACGGTACACGGTTAAAACAATATTGTTGTGTTCTTGTGCAAAACGCAGTTTTTTCTTGAGAACTTTCATCCAATGCTACTATTTGGTATGCTTTGCCTAAATCTATACTGGAAAAAATTCTGGAGCCACCCAGAGCATCCATTAACATTTTGTTGTCTGGCATTGGAAAGGAAACTTTCTTTGATACATCATTCAATTTTCTGAAATCTAAAAAAATTCGCATACCTCCATCTTTTTTTGGCGCACTGACTAACGGGGAGTTCCATTCACTTTTACATTTCCGAATTATTCCTGTCTTTTCTAATCCTTTCAAAAATTCTTCGATTTGACTTTCTAAATGAATCGATTGGCTTCTTGGATTCAGAAAAATCGGTTTACCTTCTGTTTCAATTTTATGGACCACAATATCCGTAAATCCCAAATCGTATGCATGTTTCATGAAAACATCATCATATCGTCTCACGATGTCTTCCAGTCTTTTGTTTTGCTCTTGCAGTTTCATATCTTTCTCCACTATCAAAACTGACTTCTTGGTAATTTTTTCAAGTTTGATTCTGAATTAATGCATGACATTAACACCTCCAATAAATACTGGTCAGATTGCTTTCACCACTAAAAAATCTACCGCATGGCACTCTTCTTTCCATATCAACTTCACTGTCATTTTTCCCAAACACTTATGGCCTTCTGAAAACACTCCATTTAGTATAATTGGACTACGTGCTAATCTGGGTTGTTCGATTTCCAACCAAACCTTCTCACTAATAACTGAAACACCCGCTCCACTATCCCACAACATTAATACATTATGATTGTTCAGCTTAAAATCGCTCCACCATCTACCATCTGACCCCTCTTCTAATTACGCAATTCGATTTTTTGGATATTTTACGCCGACTCTACATATGAAATGCTCACCATGGAATCTCTGAAATTTAAATCATCTTCATATTCTTCTTTATATGATACGATATCCACGTTTTCTTCATTCTACACATCTTTAATGCATACTACATTAACATTCTTAATATGATTACAGTTTCTGAACCCATGTCCCCTTTTTCCACAGATTAAACAACGATTATTTAAAAGGCAATCTTTCCTCAAAGGCCCATGTTTTCCACAGCAATAACAATCATCTCTGGTTAAATGCTCCTCTTCTGGAGTCGGAAGTCTCTTTATTTTGCTATATAACGTCCTTGCTTCGTACCAAGCCGAATGCACCGGGTGATTATATTGTTGTTTATCTTCTGACATTCTACTGGATCCTCTCTCATTACTTTTATTAAATCTTTCCGATAGTATTCTACGTTCCGTCCTTAATACTGGTTGTCTATCGTTCGTTTCATTCAATCGAGCTGTATTTCTTCTATGTTCAGGATTCTCATATCTTCTAACTTGATGTTTGTTTTTCTTTGCCATTTCTACATACGATTTTTTGACGGCTAAAACATCATTTCTCTCTTCTTTTGATATGTTCTCCTCATAAATCATAGCTTCCGCTCTCATTTCGTCCACCGAGATGTTAAGTTTGAAAACAAATCGATCCTTCAAAACTTGAGATTGTATCCACTTTTTCAAAAGTTCATTTAAAATTTCTTCATCGCTGTATTTCCTAAAATTTTCAATTGTTTTCCGCACCCTTAATTCGAATGTTAAGAATCTTTCATTCTCACTTTGACAAATTTAGCTTAGTTTGTCCAATTCTTCCAACAGCGGTACTTTCTTTATAAATGTTTTCTGGAACCAATTCTTGGATTCCATATCTGACATTGGTTTCTTACCCTCTTCTGTTGCGTTCCCCCAAAGAATTTTGCTTCTACTATCAACAAATAGTTACACATTTCCGAGACTGTTAACCCAAAAAATTCTGAGCATTGGCATATGTCTCTAAACCATATTTGACCTTCTTCAGAATCCACTCCATTGTACTCTTTCATTTTCTTCTCGAGGGTTTCCTTAAAAATTGATGGCAGCTGTAGTTTAGGAAGCATTAAAACTTTTATTGGAACACCAGCGTGGTCGCCAGTTAAATCTTCAGGTTTCACTTCAGAATTCATAATAGCAACAAATATAATTTATTTAATATTTACAATCTTTTTAACCTACTTAAACAAATTAATAATAACAACTGACAGTAATGCAGACGAAGGCAGATTACACACCAAAATAATTAATCCATTTATTGAATGTTTACTTGACAGCATGGATTCCACTCCAAAATTGTACAGATTTTCCAAATTCTCATGCTCAATTGTGAACAATTTGCAAAAGTAATCCATTCCTTGAAAATATTGTTGTGGATGTAAATGAAGAGTTTAACGTATTCCGAAATCACATAGCCATTCGCCTAATAAAAGGAAGCTTGGCACCCTCTAGTGAAGTTCTTTGCTCTCTTGTCAGGGTGCTAAGCGGCACCGTTCCAAATCTTTCAATATTAGACTCCATTATAATCCTGTGTTCTTTGGGTACGCCCACTGTCGAGAGGTCCTTTAGTCCAATGAACCGAATTGAAACTCAACTCAAACAGCGACTCTCTCTCTCAAATCTAGAAGTGTGTATGCTCATTTCCATTGAGGGAAAGGATACACTTTCTGATGAGGAAAAATGGGAAATTCTTCGTATTTGACATAGACAAAAGGAGAGAAAAATTCGCATCTCTTTTATGGGTTAAACTATATTGTGCATTAGTTACTAATAAATCTTTTACCTTTGGTGTTTGTATTGACATGCTGATTATATATCAAGGTTAACTATATAGAGGATGCGCAAAAAAACCGACCACTTCAAATTTGACAATTATTTTGCTTTTTTTCACATTGTATTTTTGTAATTTGGTTTTTAAACATTGTATTTTTGTTTTTTTGTCACTCTAAATAAATTTAATAATATCAATCTATTGTATTCGTTTTTAAGCTTGTCTGAATACAGGAAAGCAATTATAAAGTTGAATCTACAAAGAAAATCCGATCGCCAAATTGCTGAATCACTAGGTGTACCAAAAACTATAGTTCATGATATAATTTCCCGATTCAATGAAACTGGTATAAATTAGCGTAGACCTGGAAGTGGACGACCCAGAACGATGACAACGAAAACCAACGTGCGTAGCATCAAGGGAATAATCAAGCGAAACTCAAACAGCCGCAAGAACTCGACCAGAGATATTGGCAAGGCATTGGGCATATCAAGTGGATCAGTCGGGAACATCCTTCACAAAGACCTTGGAATATAGTCAAGAAAAAAGGCTAAGGGGCAGTTTTAGAACCAAAATGCTAAACAAAAAAGCCTGGATCGATGCAAAAGGTTAAAAAGAAGATACGCGGCCGGAAGACATCGCTCAATCTTCTTCACCGATGAAAAGTTGTTCAAAGACGAACAAAGCTTCAACCCCCAAAACCATCGCGATTGATCAGTTGAGCCACTCCCACTGGATCAGCGCATCATCTCCCGCCAGCAAAAATCGAAGCAAATCATGGTTTGGGCGGGATCCATTGGTCAAAGGGCAAGACACCTCTTGTGTTCATAGCCGAAGGTGTCAAAGTTGATGGTCGGGTGTATCGAGAAATGTTGGAAGATAAAGTTTTTCCGTGAGCAAGAAAGGTGTTTAGAGACGAGCACTGGACATTACAGCAAGATGGCGCTCCATCCCACTGGGCTATTGAAACCCAGAGTTGATCAAAGCAAATTGCCCAGACTTCCTTTCTGTTGACATTAGCCCACAACGAGCTAATGGTGAATGGCCTCTGTGTCGCCCAGATTTGAACGTGATGGACTACAGCATTTGGAGTTGGCTGCAGGAAAGAGCGTGTTCAAAACCGTGCCAGTCCATACAGTCGTTGAAAAAGAGTCTGAAGAAGGCAAGGGATGAATTACCGTTGAAAATGATTCAGGAACCGACTGATGACTTCCCGAAGCGATTGCAAAAGTGTATTGATGCCAATTGCGGCCATTTTGAAAAAAAATAAGTTGTATATACCGTTTTTGTTGATATTGTTATGTTTTCAATAAATTTTGTTGAACGGAAAATAAAATAATTGTCAAATTTAAAGTGGTAGGTTTTTTTTGCGCATCCTGTAGTAATACCAACACATGCAATTAATTTAAACACAACGAAATTCTAACACCCCATAAAAAACGAAGTTCCCCCCAAAACCGTTAGACTCAAAGAAACACTGTTCTGAAGTCAGAAATATCCTCTTTACTAAGGTGGCTGTGGCCGCAGTTTTTGTCAGATCAGATTTAGTGATTCTGACACACGCTAAGACAAGGGCTGAGTAAGGCTACAAACAAATGTGAAATTGCTACAACATCTTTAGCACATGGAACGAAAGTTCCTCCAATTTTGTTTAAATAGTGTTGAAGTCATGGGACTAGCAGAAAATATTCAAGAGTGAATGATGAGCAATCATGTGGATCTCGAAATAAAAGTACAAAGGTGCCGTAACTATTTCAAATAATGTTTTAAGGATAACTTACAATTTTTTGTAAAAACTGTAGCCATTTTTAGGACACGCTGTAAAACAAATTAATAGAAAATGAAAATAAAATATTTTTTATGGAAATGTATGAAGTAATTTTTTCTCGTTGAAAGTTTATTTTTATTTAATTATTTACACATTCAACTCAATTGAGTTGATTTTAATTTTAAATTTTATTTAAAGAATGCGTTTTTGAAAATTGAATAGATGGAAATTTTGTAGGCTGGATGAAAGGGATTCCCTAAATGGTCCGCATTGAATGCTTACACAGGTGAAAAGGAGCTGTCAGCAAAGTATAAATTCAGCGGAACATCCTTTTAGAATAACTTTTATAAATATCGAATAGTATTTATATTTAGTGATTTATTTTAAGTTTTAATTTTTTATTTTGATATCAAATTTATTTGCTAATCCACTTTATTTTAATATTACGAATTATATTAAATATATAATATTTTTAAAATTATTTATTGTATTTAAAGCGTATAAATGATTTTGTACAGAATTTTACTATTTTCTTACTTAATTTCTGGAAAAGTGCGTTTTAACTAAAAATGCAAATAAAGCTTAAAATTTAAATTATTTGTAATTAACTGCCACCAAAAAAGATAAAAGAACTCATCAACTTCTTACTCCGTTTATTTTCAAATAATACAACACGTTTTTCCACTTATTTAAACAAAATACATTATAACATTTACAACATTTATTAATATCTCAAGCACATTCACTATTTGACATTTTTTCTTGATCAATATATTTCTGAGTTCATACTAATTATTTTCAATTAATGAAAATCTACTAATAAAAAATATTAATTATAAAGAATCTAATTGGTTAAAATTAAATCTAAACATTTTTTAAAAAAGAACATATTAAATTAATATATTAAAATTTTAAATTACATTAAAAAATAAATAATACATTCAAAAATTATTTTAAATCTGTTTACTTTAAAATTAAATTATTTTTAATTAGTAGGAATCAAAGAAAATACCAATCATCCATCTGTGTAGGAGAGGCACATTCCGAATAAACATAAAACATGCACAATATCAACACATTATTCAAAACATTCCTCACATCCCCCTCGGTTTAAATGGCTTTAGCTTATATTTAGGATTCATCTGCCGATAACGTTATATGTTTTTCTTTCGTTTTCGATGTTAATGTCTTTCTTTATTGATAATTTAAACAACTTTGAACTATTTCTTTAATGAAATTCCTCATATTTTCCATGTCGAAATCTTCTCGAAGATAGTTATAGACTTTTTTACTACCAGCATGGCATAATAGCTTGTGAATCTATATCTATATATTATGAGGGGTTAATTTAAATTTTTATCTCGCCTGAATAATTTATTATTTTTTAATTTAAAGGATAAAATATTTTTATGTTAATATGCTTATTCAATATTTTAAAATTAAAAATGATATA
>MQRK01241261.1:12358-25128 GCA_001938485.1 Girardia tigrina | reverse complement strand
AGAACAGAACGAAAAAGATAAAGAGAGATATGATAAGAACCGATGGAGTACAAAATTGAAAATAGGACAGATGGTAATGATCAAGAACCAAGGAGCACAGGGGTTTGAAAGCAAATATATCAGACCGTTTATTATCAAGAGAATTATTAACGACTGGACATTCATTCTTTATCACGAAGGAACTAATAAAGAAATACAGCGAAATTACAATCAGATTAAAGAGCTAAATAAAGGCAAAGTACAGAGCGAGAAAACAAAAACCCAAACCAGTATACGAACATGCAACTGGAAGAAGAGCGACCCGATACAGAGCAATGAGAGAAGGTACCCGACCAGAAGTACGAGAAACCCAACATCAATATACAAATGATTTTCAAAGAGGGGAATGTGATATTAAAATGAATAATTAAAAAAAAGCATGATTAATTATAATTGAATATTTGTTTTAATATTCGATGTAATGTAGTTTTCAAATATAGATATTAATCGTCAATTGCATTTATTGATTTTTGATTATCATATCATTAATATTATTGTCATAATATAACAAATAATAAAGTACATCAGTTTTTATAACATGCCACCGATTTCTTACAAAGGTATGACTAGCATCCAATTTGACTGACTATAAATACATTTCTTAATTTAGTCAAAACGCGTTCATAACGTGTGTAGATTATCTGTTATTTTTGCAATTAGAAACCTCTGAATTTTACAAGTTTACTCCCAAAGCTGAATAGTTTGAATTTTCGACAAAAAGAAAAAGTTATTTTGATAGTCATTAGACAACAAATACTGTAAACTCTAGTTAATCCAGATCGTTTAGTGTCAGGAAATTTAGTTTTAATTAAACGTTTTATCACTTGGAATAAACACATTGGCATGTATCTGTAAGAGATACAGTACAAACAAGTCACCACGGAAATAATCACTTATTCTTTTGATGATGCATTTTTCAACGCAGATTCCTTTAATATACCTGTAATGCGACTGGTCGCTTGAAAATCAGTAAAAGACGTCCAAGGCACATCACTATTCGCAGACCACCGTGAATAGTAAGAACAGGCAAAACATCAGTAGAGTAGTCATCATTGTCACTAACATCGTCTGTCTGCCATAAGTACATGGAATACTTACACAATGCACTTGCACCTAAGTGATGACAATAACTAAATATGATTTAATAAATTGTGAGTCATCTAGAGATTATGTGGATTGGAGCTTCCATATGTAAGTTACAGAGTACATTATGATGACATCTCTTAGATATACAGATTTGTAATATTGTAACCATCATTGTTTTTACAATACGATTCCATATTTTATCTTTCGTTGTTTTGCTGAATTCGTTCGGATAAACAGGATTTCCGGAGTAACCGGATCACGACTAACCAAATATTCTATTATATAACCTCTAGGAAAGTAAGTCCAGATTAAACGGATTCGGATTAACCAAAGTTTACTATACGTAAAATGTAAAAATAAAATTATAACACCAATTTCAAATAGACGTAAATGTATTTTAGGAAATAAACAAGTGAAAGACCGAATAAGCACATGTTTAAGAGTTATAAAATTGCTATATACATACTGTTTATTAGAAAAAATATTATAAATAAATAACTATTGGTTGGTAAATGGTAAATTATAAAAAAGAACAATCAATTAAGACAGTCATATAAAATATATATTTATCAAGAGTTTGGGGTTGAAACTGATCTTTTGGTCACTTCTTGAGTTACAATGTTATCACTGTCCGACAAATGTTCATCGGTTCCCGACGAAACAGATTCGCTTCGAGTAACACTGCTGCTACATGTTCGAGCATCCCATTCATTTATTTCCTGATATACATTTAAATCGATATCTTTATCGTCATAAATCGACGATTCAGATGACGTCGATGAAACTAGATCTTGATTTTGGCCCCCTGAATCATTACTAATTGATTCCGTGTCAGATTCTGAATTTATTGTCACATAATCTACAGGGAATTCATGAGCAGTGTTTCCTACAACAGTGACACTCTTACTCAATTATTATTTATTTGAAAATAATAAACTTTTTCATTGAAAACAGAAAATCAAATGATACAAAGATAAATTAAAAAAGTCGAGCGGAAAATTTAAAACGTTTATCTTTCATTTAAATATATAATTATTGGTAAAACCGGAATAGGAAAACGCACCCATTGGTACATTTCACTGATGAATGTTGTGAACCGTCTTTCAATCTGACGATCGGAAGAGTTTGGTGCTCGAGCGATGATATCCGCCGAAAGAAATATTAAACCAATGATCTGGTCGAACGGGAGATCATATTATAGAGGCACGACGAACGCTTTATCGCTTCGCGACATCATCGATTTCGAAATCTAATGCGGTATTGAAAATAAAATCGGAACTTCAACAAAACCGAAATCGTTTGTTTTAAATAATGCCCTAACATTCTACATTCTGAACGCCAACAGGATTTTCAGATAAACAAACTATTAAAATTAGGGCGATTTAAACTTATGAGTAATCCATTGACAAAAGTGAAACTAAAGAAATTAATACAAGAGCGCTGTAATCAACCAAGCTTAACGCGTTTAATGATCAATTTTATTGGTATACAGTAAACGTTCATTTGGATTTCTAATAGACAGATATATATTTATAAAGAAGAATATATAATATGATTTATATCATTTTTTGAAGAATGCGTCGTTAAACTACTGGTGACAGATGTCAAAACTGAATCAGAGTTGCCAGCCCTGGTCTATACAATATATAGTCAATAAATATAAAAACTTGTTTGAACAATGTTAATGATGTTGATAGAGGTTTACCTACCACTTGATTAGTATTTTTTAATTTAGATACAAGCGAACTTATTATTTTGTTAAATACTTAACGTATTGACCCCATAGATCTATCCTTACCATGAACCTTTAATGAAGTTATGGCATCAAAAATCTCTTCAAAATTATACTTTAAAAAGTATCTTAAAGTTTAAAACTTGCCAAAATTTACATTCTTTTTATATAAAAAAATATGGATTGTGATTAATAATTTCTTTTTTATCTCTCTTAAATCTAAAACCGTTGAGATGATTTTAGAATATCACTAGTCTTATTTTCCCAATAACATTTTAACACTCAGATATTTCTTTATCGCATCTTCAATCATAATTTCATTAACAAAACTTTTGTCACGAAACACAGTGGTAAATCTCATAATTTCTCGACTTCAAATAACACATATTCTTATATTAATATAATATAATATCGTCGAGAAAATAATTAATCCCTAAATTGATTATTTTAGTCACAGAAAAACTTGATTATAGTGAAGTTGGTACAACTGGCCGTTGTCCCTGGACATGGAATTGACTTGCCAAAAAATCACACAGTTAAAATTAATTCTTATAGTACGGAGTCTATTTTATAACACAAAGGACGGAGTGGGGCAACAAAAGTCTCCCACACAAAAATTGTTTTTGTTTATGAATTGGCATATTAATATTACAAAAACTGTTAGTAAATTAAAAATGGTCATTTAATTAAATTTACAGCATTTATTTTTAATAAACAAATCCGAAAACTAATCTCGGGGAACTAAAGTCCCCCACTCCGTACTCAAAAGGGTTAAAAAATAGAAATTTCATTATTAAATGGAGCGGCCATATATTGTTGTAACAGTTTTTTTAATTGCCATTTTAATATCGTATTTGAGAGTTTATCATAACAGTATTAAGGAAAGGCTGAATGTATAATGTGTAATATTGTAAATGTTAGTACCTGGTTCAGAAGGTTAAATGTTAGACAGAGTATTAGTTAGTTAGAATAGGTTTAACATTCACACTTTTATTTAGAACATGTGGGGTCAGAATAATCTAGCGATGAATGGTGACCTTGCATCTGTTATATATTTCACTTCCTTAACAAATTGATTACCACATAAGCCTAATTCGGATGACACAGAACTTCCGAATAAGACACTTCTATATTATATATACTGACGAATTACGGAGAATATTTGTAAACATATGGAAGGATATAAACAACTGTTTTTGTACATTTAAGTAGATTTATGACATTTCAAACCTTATTTATGGTGGCAAATGTAGCTAAACAAAGGTTTCTTTATCCACCACAAAAATCTAAGTATTAAACTAATGACTTTTATTATACCTGACGGTACACTTATTTTCAACACAATGAATGCGAGTACAAAATTAAAAATACTTCTTAATTTTTAAAATAAATATTTATTTTCAGAGCATCGAAAATTGTTTAATATTCACTGAACAGATTCATTTATTCAAAATAAATAACTGATGAAAATTTATCAACCAAAAGTAAATATGAAGTTTAAAATGCATATAAAAGTCGAGCAATATTTTCTCTTAATTTTATCTACTTAGGTTAAAAGAAAAGAACAAGAAAAATTTGAATTCGTGAGGATTGTTGTAGCTTAAGAGTCTGTAGAATTGGATTACATCTGCACATCACACAGACTATCTCCAGTCATTTATCAGCTAAAATGCAAAAGTAATGTCTAGAATTTAAAAATAAAGTTAACAATTTACACTGGTTTACGCGTGAGACTATATTCAGATAAATGGTTTACTAACAGATAAGTTGATTCAATTGATAAAAAAATATTTATTGATTATGATAAAATAATCAAGGTCAATAAACATTGTTTGGCTTGAAAGTGATGTTTGCTCAATTGTAAGAGACCTTCGACTCAATATAGAAATATATATTTCGAGTTGAAGCAAAGATTGTTTTTATGATGAACATTCAAAATTCTTATGATGGATAAAGTTTCGGCACTTTCAAGTCGTAAAGTGTTACAGTATTAAAAAATTTTATAAGCCGCAGTTTTAAGATTCTTGAAAGATCTTCTGACCTAAGTAACTATCATGTGTGAGGAATATTTTAAATTTAGTATGTTAAATCTGGAAATGTTTCTCCTACCAAGATGGAGATTTGGTATTCGGAATGTTCGTGAATTGTTCGAGTGTGATTTTCATTTTAAATTGTTACTTAAGATATTTAAAAAGGGTATGGTCGGATTTAAAGGGGAAATCTACCCCCGCGGGTTTTTCGATTTGCAATTGGGGAATCGTTTTGATATTAAATAAAGATAATTCAGCAAAATTTTCAGCAACTTATATCAAACGGTTTTCGAGTATTTTAAAGAAAATCGTTGTTCGATTTTATTTTTTGTAATAGTAAAATTCAAAATAAATAAAGATTTTTTTCTTAATTCTTAGGAGACATTTAAAAAAAATTGCTGTAAATCTCAGGTGGAAAGTCGATTTTTAGAAAATTAAATAAAATTAAAATCAATTTTTTACCACATTTTTGAAGTGACCACCGCCATTTTTTCAGAAAATGTTTTTTTACTCCTTTACACTCAGTATTTTTTTATTTTTTTGAAGTGATGAAACATAATTAAAAAAATAACTATTTTTTTTCAAAATATCGTGTTTAAACTCTATTTAAATCTAAATATTTAAACAAATATTTTGGATATTATCTAACTGAAATATATAAAAAATAATTTTTCAACTGCAGATATACATTTTATTCATATAAAAATAAAATCGAAAAACGGTTTTCTTTAAAATACTCGAAACCCGTTTGAGATAAGTTGCTGAAAATTTGGATGAATTATCTTTATTTAATATCAAAACGATTCCCCAAGTGCAAATCGAAAAACCAGCGGAGGCAGATTTCCCTTTTAAACCTGGATATAGCATTTTAACTATTAAAAGCAAACTATTAACTTTCAGTTAACTTTATTATTAAAATTCCTCAAATAATTTGTGAGATAATTCCTAACAAAAAATATTATTACATAAATTCTTGTCATGTTGGAGACACTTTTTCATACTCTCAACCTTCAGAAACAGAAGTGGAATTGTCGATCCCTGTGAAAATTATTTCGTGAAATATTGCAACTAATTTTTTATTTACAATTAATAAATTTCGACTGAAACATGCAGATAAATTAAATAAAAAATAGATTACATACAATGATTTAATCTATACTTTTGGATTGTACTCCTGGAACCCACAAGGGTCTATGGGACACATGTTGGCGTCTTTATGAAAAGATGAATAGTTTGGAATTTACTTCTATTTACTATTTAAACATATAGAATATATTCTGTTTATTTCGAAACTCAACTGAAGACTTTAGTTTAAGGTTTTGGGCCAAATTAAAGATATAATTATTATCGAATTCATAAGACTTCAGATTCCATGATAAAATAAAACCTATTGTAAAATGTAATTGTTATTCGTTCATTTTTTTAACAGTTTCGTTTGAAGAATCTTTGATAAAATCATTTTATGATGTAAATGATATTGTTAAATTCTCATCTAAGAATTCCAAGATCCAGACATACGAGTGTTAGATCACAGGGTCATTGGGTGAACTGTCTATTAGATTGGTTTAAGTAAAGCAATTTTGTTTAATCTTTTGTTTGACTAAAAATTACTTAAATAGTAACGAAAAAACATTTGTCATCTTCTATATTTATAGTCTATATTTAAGCGTCTCAACATGATTCTTTTCAAGTTTATTGGTAGTTAAACGCAATGATTCATCTTGCGTTCTGGAAAGAACATTCTTCTAATGTTCAAGAGACGAACTTTCTAAGTGCAACTAATTTCAAGCGATACTTTGAACGGTCGGTACATGAAAAGTTTCATTGAAGGTAATTAAAATTGTCCAAAATATATAATTTTTTGAAAGAAAATGTGAGAACTAAAATCTGAAAAAAATGATTAATTATTCGGGTTTAATTATAGAAATTAATGATAAATTAATAAAAAATAACACTGATTGAATATAGTTTGGATGATATCATATATAAATGGTAATTAGTAATAGTAAAATAAGCACGTATTAAATCCATTAAAACTAACCAGAATCATTGAAATCCTTTGAACACATGGGACAAGAATGTTTAATAAGTAGCCACTTCTTCAAACATTCCTTGTGAAAGAAGTGTCGACAAATGGTTCGCTTGACAGGTCCGCAATGATCCATTGTAGAAAGATCATTATAGCATATGGCACAAATGTCTTCGAGTTGACTGATCTCTTCAATGTCACAAACTGTGTACATTTTATCAATAATCTTTGTTACCAATTTTCTGCGGTGGAAACTGACCCAGTTTGTTCGAATTCGTTCGTAAATATTGAAATAGAAATGAACAATCAACAGACCCAAGCTGACCCAGTTCCAGTGACCAGATAAAGCTCTTGCTATCAATAAGAATACCAAGCCAATGGCTATACATAACTCAACAGCTTGAATAATGAAATTTAACCAACTGATAATTTCATCAGTGTCGTAATTAATGTGTAAGATAGATTTGTTGGTTTTTAATTTATGAGCGTTGTCGAGATACAAGCAATATGTCACGAAGGAATTGAGCATGTGAATACTGGTCATGAGAAAACTGCCCATTATTGTTATTAACCAGAAATCGAAAGAGAAAAATGAATAGATCTTAAAGCATATTAAAACAGGTAACCAGAAGACAACTGTACTGAGAACCAAACATGTGATATGCTTCTGCCACATTTGTCGACTCAGTGCTGTGGCAGTAAGATGGACCAGTTTTGATGACAACATTTCTCGAGCTGATTCAAGAATGGATGATGAAATTATAAGCAAAACTAGTACAATTAAACCAATAGGTGAACTACTGGCTTTTTCCATGTTTTCGATAGCTTTAATAGATGTTTGAAACTTGTCCTCATTAACTTTAAGCATTGATCTATTTAAAGAGAGCATCATTAATAAAGTAGAAAATCCTTCCGCTAATCCATGAGAATTATTCCGGTCATTAAATTGGTTGGCACTAATCATCCAATCAACTAAATTTAATATCATTCTTGAAACATAGCAGCTGGCCACAGAAAATCCAATCAGTCCCAAAGGAGTTTGTACAGACTCACTAATTGCTGCAAAAACAAGAAACGTCGGTCTGTTTTCGAAATGTGATTCGATAGTAAGCATATGAGTAATCAAAAGACCGATCCAAAATATAAAAAACTGTTTAGATAGATCAAACAATGACCATAATACAGACGGTATTTCAATCCATCCTGCAGCATGATGGTTGAAATTTATAACAACAAATAGATCTGCTAGAAAATCTGAGACTGCTTTTGGTAAAACGACGCAAACACTGACGATTTTGTATATAATTCCGATTAGAAAACTTGTCACTGCGAAGTTATAGGTAAAGATCTGTGCTTCAACTGGCAAATTGAGAGCCAAGCAAAGACCAGGAAGATTAGCAATTCCATAAGACAATGCCAACACTTGGTTTGACATTAAATCGAAATATTGAACGAAGATCAGCCACGGACAATATATAAGAGGTAGAATAAGAACAATCGAGGCACTTTTGAATTGTGAAGTGGGAATAAATTGGATAAAGTCAACCCAATAAATACTCCATCGACCCACGTAAGATTGATTATCAAAATTAGAAAGAACCCATTTTGAAGAAATCATTTCGATATTCGAATTTGAGAAATTGTCCGCGTCGTTTAACCTTAGCAAAATTAAACGATATTGGTTACATCCCATTACGAATAGTATGATCCCGATCAGATAAAAATAAAGTTTCTTTACTACATTTAAATTGAATATAGCAACAGATATAAAAGCCACATATGCTAAAATAAAAAAAAGTATTAAAATTATATTTTTTAAGAATAGTGTTTTAGAATGTCTATACAATTTAATTTTTTAGATTTATATTGTGAAAAGAATTTCAAATATGAATGTTAGTACTTACAAGGGTACCTTATCGGTTATCCGCCTCCGATTCTGATGAAATTTGTTATACAGTAAGAACGTGTAAAAGTAGCATACTCTTATTTTTTATTCTTGTCTGTTCGGATAAATATCAGAGATAATGACCACTAAAGTTTCGTAAATTCAATAATTATTATATTAACTAGAAAAAACCCGTCATATATGACGGGTGAGCTGAATTTTCGAGTTTGAAAGTTTCTGTTTTAATTTTTAAATCGTAATTATTATAATTTATTGTTTCGATTTCTGTGTTGATTTAACAATCAGTCAGTTAAAACGGCTCCCGTAGACTTTCGGCAACGGCGATGTACAGACAGAATCGTCTCCATGCGGACTATGCAGAGCTATCTCAACTTTACGTGGATTCACTCACTTTTTCTCCAATATTTCGAATTTTATCAGCACATATATGATCATAGTAAAATTTGAGCTTGACCGACAAACCGTGAATCAGATGATAACGAAATTTGGCAAATTTAACCTAAATTGATTTTTAGAAATATAATTAGTAAATAAGTGATAGAAATCGCCATTCGTCAAATAAATTAATATTTTATTAGTACTTTCATAAAAATTTTCACTAAATTCTGTGTAGGAATCATCAAAATCGTCATTATTCTAAATCAGTGTTAATTTAACCATTTAACGACTTATACGGTTTTCGATCGATTTCATCGCTTTCCAGGCGTCTTTCGGCCAAGGCGCTGCACCGACAGAATTGTATTGGCGCGGGCTATCCAGATTGACCACGTGCATAAGTGGATTCACTCCGGTTCATCAGTAATTTCACATTGAAAAGCGTGACCGACAAACAAACAAACACACAAACAAACTTTTTAGACAAATATTATATATATATATATATAATTCAATTTGTGCTATTTTATTGAATTTATTAATATTATAATCTTTGAATTACTGAATCTATGAGGACCTTGTATGTCTGGTATTTATCCAAACGGACAAGAATAAAAAATACGGGTATTCTACTTTCACAAGTTTTGTAAGTCAAATTTCATCAAAATCTGTTGTGGAAAATCGAAAAGGTTCCCCTATTACATAAAAATTCTCATAGAATTTTAAATCTTAAATAAATTTTTATTCAAGAGAAGTTATTATAATCGAAATTTTAAATTAATCAATAATTTATTTTTTTCGATGGAAGATATTTGCTACCCTATGTCCTTAGATGATCTGAATTTGTTTTAGATTTTACAGACCAAGTAGCACACGTTCAGAGTTATGGTGAAGTGATAACTTACTCAAATATAGTATTCCCCAAATATTATGTAACTTTCGTTTTTACTAAAAGACAAATCCATCAGTTTTTAAAATCTAAATAAATAAACAAACAAAAGAAACAGAGCACGGAAATGTCACTTTGTCGCCTAATTTTAGTGATCTGCAATGTTGAGAAGTATAGTATGGTATTCACGATTTTTCGTTCCCGGAAAGTCTTGAGTAAATTGACTGAAATAGAATTTATTTTGAAACCAAGGTTACGAATTGATTTACAAGTATCTAACTAGCTTTTTCGTTACTTTATTTTCTTTAAAACGTAAAATTTTAAAATAAACAAAAGATGCATAATTCATTGTATTAGAACTGTCATACATATTCATTACATATTTTTTATTTTATATTCCAGAAGGCACCTTTTCAAGAAACAAAGTCATACGACGATGCATCACTTAGGTGTACAAAGTTTTATGTACAAAGATTTTACAAGTTCAAGAATTCTCTATAATTATCAGTTGAGGCTGGCTTAAGTATTAAAAATGTTAAAAAGTGGTGATAAATGTTCTGGAAATTATTCGAAACTTCCATGAAATACTATATGAATTGTAATTTCCTGGATAAGTTAATGTCATGTTTCTGGAAAGAATTTCTTTCATTCCTTGTTTGGAATAAAAGAAATTTTGATATAAGAAATTAATTTTAGCTTAATTATAATTCAAACATTTAAACTATAGCTTTTTCTCACAAAATTATCACATTTTTGAAATTTTTTATCAAATGTTCCTCTAATACATGGAGGTTTGTGTATCGCATCTTGATTATCCAAAATAAATACTAAGATTCCCTCCGTAAGAAGATTATGTGGTGTATATGGTTGGACAGGTGCGGCGTCATTCACCAGGAAATCATCTTAAATGACATTTGTTATTGGTTGAATGACAACGATGAGCGTCAACAGTAGCTGATTCCAGACCAAAATGGCAAACAGCAGTTCAACATTAACAGTAACGTCTATCTGGCTCAGTTTGAAAGACTTCAAAAAGGCCATCGAGGCAAAATGCCCACGAAAAAAGAACTATATTGTCTTCCACAACGATTATGTTCGTTCTCATGTTAAACGAAAATTGTTGTCAAATCGATCGCAAAAAGGAATTGCAGCTGCTCTCAAATCTAGCATATTCACCCATCGGAGTTCTCACAGACAACCAAGTCAATCTCTCGTTGGAAAACTGGCAAACAAATAAAATTTACGTCGATTTGAATGACTTAGTAACCGATTTGAAAGCGTGAATTGCATCCAAGAACCATTATTTCTTTGTCCATGATATCAACTGTCTGCTAAGTAAATAGGAATCAGTTTTTGAAATGGATAGTGACTACGCTGTAGAATCATCATGAAACCATCAGTCTGTTAAATATTTATATTTTTGTTGAAGAAAATTTATTGAAAAAAGCCACAATAATAATAAGATATAATGATAAAATGATAAATAAGAGCTATAAGAATGTTATATTTTAAAATATTTCAGATTGAGATTAGGAATATTTACTATAATAATATTACAATAAACTAATGTATACTTATATATACATTATGTTTACTCCTTTACAGTGGAGAGTGACTAAAATCGATATTAATTTGTTAAGCTGCTTCACAAATATAGATGACTTTGGTTGATGTCTTCAATAAGGAGTAGTTAATTTACATTTCGTCAGGTCAAGATTTAAATTATTGTAAAAAAAATATATAAAATATAGGTAAAAAGGAATGTTAGGAATTAAAAATGTTAGGAAAATTTTTGAAAGAAAGTTATATTAAATATGTACAAATTAAAATTTTTATATAATTTAAATATGTAACATTCGAAAAAATAAAATTACTAAAATTAGGATCAATTAAATTACTAATAAAAATTTTTGAGAGTTTTAATATAATATAAAAAGTAAAAAAAGTGTATAATTTTTATGTGAAACGATTTTAAAAAAGTAATAAAATTAAATGAAACGATTAAATATTTTAAAGTGTTATCGTAATTATAGAAGTAATAAAAAAAGCAAATATGAATATTTATATGTATTTTTATCTATATCGGTTTAAGATTTATGAAACAAATAGTTTCTTAAAAAAAATAAATTTGTTTAAATATTAGATTTAAACATTTTTTTGTGGTATAATAAAAGTTTTAATGTCTGATATTAATAATTCTGACGAGTTTCCAAGAACCTCTAATAAGGAATATTTAAAATTTGGATCAGATTGAATATTTCTTAACACGTCTGCGTCATATTAGTATTACATATGAATATCAAAGCACTCAAAGTGTTAATTAAAAAACTTAATATCTGAGGTAAAATAATTAAAAATTAAAATCAAAAAGTAGATAACACAAATATTTTGCAGACTTTATGATTAATATTTTTTAAAAAAAATAAGAAGTAAAAAATATGTAAAATATTTTTGAAATTAAGAAGTAAAAAGTAGGAAAAATAAATAATATTGTAAAGTTCAGCATTAATACTTTAAGAGTAGGTTAAAGAAATATATTTGTAAATTTTATTATGTAAAATAAACATTTTTATTTTACCACGTTTTTATTAGCTTGCTTTCTTGTCTGTTTGTCTGTTTGTCTGTCTGGAACAAATCTTGCGATTGATTTTTCGACCACTTTCAGTCATCCAATTGAGCTGAAT